>JACJUY010000182.1:36698-75270 GCA_014220935.1 Platorchestia sp. MABIK | reverse complement strand
GGGGGGGGGGAGGCACGGGGCCATGCCCCTCCCGAAATGTTGAGCTGGGGGCCAGTTTCAGTCGCCGTTTAGCCTAAAATAATAAAATGATTGCTGAAAAATAATAATAAAGCGTTGCCCCTGCGTCACAGAGAAAGTATCTTGGCCTGTAAGAGACAAAAACTGTTAAATTATCAAATGTACGTATTTTAGTTTCCCGGAAAACTTTTTTCAATTGCTTAAAGGATATTTCTGAATAAGAGATTGTTAAAAATTTTGAATTGAAATAATTGAGATAAAATGCAGTCGGTTTTGCTGTTCATTGTCTATGAGAGATATCCATGGAAGCAAATGAATGTTCAGCAGAGTTATTCTCATCTATGTTCCAACAAATTCGTAACAAAATTTAGCCAGAAATGAAACGAATTGAGTGAGGTTCTCCTTATCACCATGTACTGAGTCAAATTTTTTCGTTGTCCTCAGTATCATTTATCATCCATCGCTCGTACACCAAAAAACATCTAAGCCAGAGCCACGGTATGCGGAATCCCACGGCCAGAACTCATGAAATTGTCTATTTAGTTTGATAATTTGAAGTGTGTACTGTACGGGCATTAGACGAAGAAAAACCCCTGTGAAAGTTTGAGGTATTTTTAAAAATTCAACTGAATTGGAATGTGTGCTTCCACCCGACCCAGTGGACACTAACCCCGAATTAACGGGCCCTACAGCATACAAATTACATGACACCCATCTGGGGCCGGTAACGCTGAAATAATGATAATTAATGACAAGCGGAACATGACTAGCTTAAAGGCTCACCTGAAGATTTCGAAAATTATGTTCAGGCGAACACTCTTCAATGTAACCGGCTGTCGAGGACGCAAGAGTCCCCGGTAGCGAGGGTCGGTTTGCTGGAGTACCGCGGAGCACAAAGAAGATGCACCCGCGCTCACAGCTTAGTTCAGTCTGGCGTGTCGACCTCTGGCAGACACGCTCGTTAGCATGCCCGAATCCGTTGCTATGGCTTGGGACTCGTAATCAAGAAGAGCAGACGAACGTTTTAGAGTTTGCAAATACATTTTTCGCCGAAGATGTGAGGAATCCCCGCCATTGCTCCGCTTAGTCGTAAATTACCAGCGTTATTAATTTTTAGGCTGATTAAGAGGATCACAGCCCAAGAACTTTATTGCGGAAGGCCTTTAAATCTGCCTTACAAAGTCCGCAAAGGACCTCAGCGTTCGAGCAATGGCTAGAATTTCGACAGGAATAAGGAGAACTATGGTTTTCTTCCTCAGGCTACTTTACGTTACGGGCCGACTATGAATATCTAAAGACAATTTAAACAATTTAAACAATTTATTTACCACAGGTGATACAGAGGTAGAATGTTTCTTAAGTCTAATACAATGGTCAAACTAGAGTATAGCTACCTGTGGGCCCGAATAAGTTCAGCGACTTCTGGAGCATCCTACCATCAACGTTATTCTAAGTCGTACAATAATGCGCTAATAATGATGAGAACAATGTTTAACCTAAAATCACTTAACCTAGTTTTGCATTAGACTGATCAATGAGATAAGTTATTCGATATTATTTACTTCATTTTACAACATAGGTCATTTGGAGTATATTTAACAGTATAAGCGATAAATGATTAAGAGCAGACTGAAGATCGGCGATATTACCCCTGGCAAATTACATTATTAGGACCAGTCATGTAGGAGATAAGATTAGACTTGGTGGTCTTACACGACTAGTATTGTGATAGGAAGTGAGACTCAAGATTTCTTTTGAATATCTTGTAGGAATTAGTCCGAATTACTTTCACGGATCTCCGCAGGCATTGAGTTCCAAGTCTTAGTTCCAACAAAGAGGATGCTGTGTGGCGACCGGGCCTTTGAGTAATAAGGAAGCATGAATTTATCTCTATTCCGGGTTAAATGGTCGTGATGACCAGTTTGTGCAGTTAATAATTGTTTCAGGCTATTGTCGCCATCAATTGTTAATGTTTTGTAAATGAAATGACAAACGGAGATTTTGTATAGATCCGAAAGTTTAAGTATTCGTAAATTTTTGAATGAGTCATTTGTGTGAGCGTTATATTCTAGATTCTTTACCGCTCTGATGGCTCTTTTTTGCAGAGTAAAAATCAATTTGGTTTTATTTTATCGCCTGAAAGACTTTGAATATCAATGCTCGAAGCGAGTGCCTGAGGCACCAACGAACCAGACAGGTTAAGAAAACACAACTGGAATAAAAGCCGTTCTATTATGAAAATCGCCGACAGTGATATGACACGAGGAAAAGATTACAGTCCTGTAGTAACACACAATGAGACGCCGTGGAGGACCGTCAGAAGACGTGGAGTTGCAGCACGGATGGCCGTAGAATAACTACTGAGTGCGAAGCGGCGGTAGAGACTATTACTGTAGGAGCGTCTTCGGTGAGTGTTGTGAAGATCGACGCCGCTACAAGAAGACTGGCCAAGCTTCTTCTGCACCTCCTAGGTGTTTTAAAAAACCAATGTATCGACAGTTCATGTTTATACTTTATTGGAAATAATTTTTTTTCTTTCTTTCTTATATTGGGCCTAGGGAAGGTGGTAACGCGCTGGGCTCGCGTTCCCATTGGTTGGTGGTTAGGTCGCGCTTAGGCCAATTTGAAAGACGTCTGGAAGCCCGCCGTTGCGTGAGGTACCCGCTGGCCGCTTGAAGCTTGTGTGGTGGAGTACAAGTGAACTGTTTGTTGAGACCACCATAGAACCCCTCACTCCATCATTCTTTGGTTGTATTTAAATTATTTATAAGTTGATAGCCATCTTAGTGAATATAATATCCAAGAGATGATATTTTGCTTATTTCTCTCAATAAAATAATTAGTCCCCAAAACGCCAATTACCGCTTGACATGGTTGGTCTATTAGCACGTCTCGTATAGTTTGTTTATTAGTACGCCTCGTGTAGTTAGTCTATTAGCACGCCTCGTATGGTTTGTCTATCAATTAAAGACGTTATATCAAGAAATTTTTAAAACTAAATATGTTGTTGTGCATCTTTTGTACCAACTTTTTTGGAAATAAATGGGGCTTCTTTCTTCCTTTTTTTCATCTCACCGTGGCCGAAAGGTTAAGAGAAAGCACCCTTCACAAGAAGGGTCGACAGTTCGAATCCTTGCAGTGTCCCCCGTGGGTGATTCTCCCCGTTAAGAAAAGGGAGAACTCAGTCACAATTCCCTACTCTACCCAGGGGCCGGAAATGGGTACCGGCTTCACGAAGGGGAACCGTCAATGCGTCCTGGTGTTCATTATCAGGCATTTAATAAACCAGTGTTCAAGATGATATGTATCCCGCTTGATTGGAATATAAAATCTTTTATCAGGTGTAGGGAAATTTTTTCTAATAAGGGGGAAATGTAGAATTGAAGGACTTTACCATACATGTAATTTGAATATTTTGGATGTATCGAGTGAATGGGAATACATTGGTAAAAATCACATTCACATTGTTTGCCCGCACATGGTAGGTCAAGAACGACACTCCGGTCGTTCTCCCAAAATGATCGGTAATTTGAACGCTTAGAAACAGCCCCAACAAATATAAAAGGAAAGAGAGTGTTTAAGGTATTTGTAATTGTTCTGATCATTTTTAATAATTTATACTTGTTCAAAATAATGATAGTTCTAACGTTTAAGCATAGTTTTTGTCCCCAGCCTGATTCATCCTTGTCAAACAGCAGTGTAGGCATTCTCAAGAAGTTTTAGTTGTAACTTTTAGCGCTTGACGTTAGCGAGTGTAATGTCGGAGCTCAGGTCCGAAGGGGTACTATGTTAGTGCCATATCGTTAGGTTGTGGAAGATTAAGTACGTATACCCCCTATTGCGCGAAGAACTCATCGTGAAAAATATAGGAAAGAGTTGAAAAAAAGTCTGAATGCACCCTAAGCTGTCGTTAAGACTTGACATCTCAAGTACAGTATATCAAGTCAGTTATTCTAGTGAAAAATCTTGGTTAAAATTTTTATTTTCGTTATACCTTTGTTCAAGTTCTTTACTTACGTTTATTTTAAGCATGTAATCTAACCCTAATGTTTCTTATACCTCCTTGTCTAAGAAGAAATTGGTAACTCGGAGAACAAGTCGTCAGTCACTCACATTTAACAAGACCAGTGTTGACAATTACATTGCGAAGTTGCTAAAAGTATTGAAAGGTATTATTTAGCAATTTAAAAAAAATGCACACATCAGTTGATAGTAACTTTTATTGACAAAGATTGAGAAATAAATATTTCATCCAGGCCTATGGAAAGATATAAATATTTTTTGTACATACTTTTTATCTGCTAATTAGTCCAAACTTGCATTGTTTTTTAGTTGCTATTTATTTCCCACAATCACCAACATAATTGAGTGTATCTTATGCTTCACTAATTAGCCTTAAATTTTTCCATATGCTTGTTACAAAAATTTTGATTTTCTAAAGGTCATTTTTTTTTTAACTTAAATGAATATAAAATACTCGTGTATGATTCTTTGTTGAAGTTTAAGAAAATGTTTTCATTTGATGTTAAGTTTGTTAGTGCTTATGTGTGTAATATATTTATAAATTAATTACATTTTTTGTTAAAACTTGACTTGTGATACAACTCTGGGAGAGTGATTTACAAAAAGTTAGTGAATAGTTTTACACCTTATGTTGGAAATTTATTGTAAAAATTGTATACCCAAATCAAATATTAAATTTTTCATTTAAAAATTAGGCTTACTATTTGGTCACTGGGGTACAGGTAGAATGTTGTTCAAATTAATAATTAAGTTCTTGAAAATAAAGTCTATTTTTATTTGTTGCATGTGAATTATATGTAAGCAGGATGGGTTTCATTTGTGTGCATCTCAAGTTTTTATCATGTTTGCATGTGGTGAAGCTGTTCAAATGAATAAGCTTTCATAAACAGGCATATGTAAACTAATTATTCATGCATCACCTTTATTTTGTATCTAGTTTATGAGACTTGATAAGACAACAAATTTCTTTTCATTGTTGAAAATGCAAAACAATTTTCTTAACATTATTTGTGTCTAAATTTTAAAAATATATTTAAGTTACATGGGCTAATATTTTAATAACTCATATATTTTTGATACTTTATTGTTATCAGTACTTTGGTATGTTAATTTCTCCATGTTCTTATTCAAATTTTAATGTCCATTAAGTAAATTAAATGGATTTCTTTCATGTAAATTTTGCCAATTATACTGTTGAGAAATCTCAGATAGAGAGAATGCTTTAGAGACATATCTTTCTAGCCTGCTTTAATTCTTTTTCATATTTATTTGTCTTCCTTTTTCTCTTTTATTATTTGCTATTTCCATGTGTAAGGTATATTATAACTTATAAGAAGACGTACCTTGTGTATAGATTCCTTGTTCTTTAAAATTCAGATTGAACGATTCTTTTTTGTTTTTTACTTCATTTATGGCCAGAAAGTCTTTAACTCATAAAATAAGAATTTCTTGGATAATTAATCATTGTGTTTATTAGGTCTATACCATCTAATTTAATTTTTTTAAGATTTCATTTAAAGTTGTCAAAATGAACATCAAAATAAACTGTTTATCCAACTGTCCAATTAAATAAACAGCTGGGTATGCAATTCAGCTTAAAAAATTTAATTGCAAAGTGCTGACATAACAATAAAGCATGGTAATTGATTATTTGCTGAATTGATCTTATTTAGACTAGTTAAATGTTTCTTGCTATACTGTACAATTGATAGGTTGTCTGAGGCTTGGTCAAAATTTTGCTCTCCCTAATTTATAATTCACTTGCATATATTATTTGTTTTTCATGATAAAATTTAAAAATATATCTGTGCTAGTTCAGGTATTGAATTGTTTTATTATTGTGAAATACTGTTTATGATGGCATGTAAGACAAACCAGCTCTAAATGCACCTCCATTTCACCAGGTCAGACTGAAGAAAAAGTTGTAAGTGTATGTGGGCATATGATCTTGATAACAGTTTAGCTGTTCGTTAGACCAACAGAAGTAAAGCTGTGTAACAGCAATGCTTTATCAAAAATTATACCATAGTTTTTATTACCATAGGTCCTTGCCAACAGATGACCATATCAGCAAGTCAGAGCACCGATCAGCTGATGTTTATAAATGCAAGTCATAACATTTAAGATTAGGTTGCTTTTATTTTTACAAATTCATCTTTAAAGCACTGGTAAATGCATTATTAACAGCAAAAAAAAAGGTCAATGGAATTCAGAGTAGGCAAAATTACTGAGCACAAGCTGGATTAGTGAGCATCTGAGAGAAGATTAGTCTAAGCCTACTGGAGCTTTCAAAATTCACCTACAATGTTTAAAATGTAGGACAATTTTTTGAGGCAAAATTTTGGAAAAAAGTACTTTCTAAATGCCTTCAAATGAGATATGTACTGGTAATAATTTTGCAGTTTGAATGTTTAATTAATTTTATTTATATATGAAATAGATTTTGAATTGTTTTCCTTCTTAGATTTGATGGATTGAAATTAGAGAGCATGTTTTACAAAAGGTCTTTGCATCAATTGGAAATAAAGTGCTATAATAGAAAAAATTAAATTCAGCTTTATTCTTTGGAAGTTCTTAGTCAATAATCAGGTCATAAATTCACCTTGAATAATTCTGTGTATGAGGGATATTCCTTGTAGATTTTCCCTAGCCATTTTCTCATGGACAAAGAGAAATGACTCTTGGGACTGTTATTAGTTGCTCTCTAAATACGCACCACTAAGGGAGACACACTTCTCCCATCATTTCATGCAGCTGTGAATGCCTGTAGAGGTCCAAAGATTGTGAATGAAGCCCTGATTTGACCTTGGAAATAAGTTCCTCATTGCCTGAGAAGTGCTTTACCTTCAAAAAAACTTCATGGTTTGAAAGAATGGTTTGTCAGTGTGCGGCCTTTCAAGAGCAGGAACCTGATGACTGCTTCACACTCAACTGGCTCTAGGATTTAACTTTTCTTTACTTATCAGCCTGCAGCAATGGAACAAATATGAGTTCAGATCTGAAAATTGCTGCATACCCATTGAGATATGCATTATTAAACATGCAAAATTTCAGACTCCTGCAGTAAACAGAAGTGGGTTAGGGGAAATCAGTAATGAGCAACCCTTGCACATTACAGCAGGTACTTATCCATTCAAATGATGTATCATTATAACTGGTACTTGGAACATTTTCTAACACAGCAAGTTCAGTTCCATCATCCTCCATTTCACTGTTGGAATGTTAGAGGGGGAGATAGGATATTGGCAGTCCTTCGTTGTAGGGCAATGGGCAAATGACATGGTTTCACAGGATATTCAATGTTCTTTTTTGTATGCATATTAATTGCATTCTTCAAGTATGGTGTCAAGCAGAAATAGTAATCAGTGATATTTTTTGTGGGTTTACACCTAACTTTGAGCTCACCAAAATGCAAAGAAGCTTTTTTTTCCAATGCATCCAAGCATTCAGGATTGATGAACAGTTCGTACAACAAATGTAGGGACCCATATTCTTTTATTGGTATCTACTACACTCAAAGTATATAACAAATGTCTTTTTGTTTGTTGCAGCAGTCAGTGGTGGCTTTCTGGAATGATGAATCACGTCAACGCAAACGCAGCAAAAGTTGTCCACTGAATTTACACAAGGGCTGGGCATTACTGTACATATATTCAGTGGACCACAAAATTTATGTTCAATGTACTAAGTTACTCAAACAGCAAGTCACTGTTCTACACAAGTGTCAACAAATTTATAAAACATATAAGACGAAGTTATCCACTCTCTGGCATGTACAAGACTGAGGCCGTTGGTGCCTGAAACTACTTTTTACTGCAGGATCTCATGATTCATGAGACAAACGGCAACCAGTCTATTTTTCTTTTTCTTATTCTTTTGTTTGTCACACATACTTGACTTTTCATAGTTATAACATCTTATAGCATTATATAAAAATTGTTAAAAGTTAAATTACTCAAAATGCTGAGCCAGGAGAGAATTTTAATGGCAATTTTCACGTTCAGTGACTTGAAATTTGTGGAAGACAGCTACTCTCATTTCAGTAAAAAAGTTGAAAATTGTTGAGCAGTATAAGCAGCAACATTCATTCAGGATGACCTTAATTTTCTACAGATTTACAGAAGAAGCAAAATTCTATACTAATTTTTGATTTGAGTCCGTTGCATAATTTATGTAATGGATTTTTAATTCAACTTATTTTGTAGGTCTATCAGTCCTGAAGTCATGTTGACACTTCAATAACACATAATCAATTGCTTTGTGTTGATTCTACCAATGTTAAGAGTAATTTTCTAAACTTAATTGAATTATGTTTTCTGTGAAATTTTCTGTATGTGAAGGTTAAAATGATTTTTTCTATTTCAGTCATGGGTGATAAATCCCTGAGATATGTAAAGCTAACTAAATGTGGGACAGGAGGCTTTGGCTTTTCCATCATTGGAGGAGCAGGATCTGAAATTCCTCCAATAGTTCATCAAATAGTTAAGGGATCTCCAGCTGATCTATCAAAGCAGGCAAGTTCATTATTATTAATTAATTTATAT
Source organism: Platorchestia sp. MABIK (assembly GCA_014220935.1). Taxonomy (NCBI): domain Eukaryota; kingdom Metazoa; phylum Arthropoda; class Malacostraca; order Amphipoda; family Talitridae; genus Platorchestia; species Platorchestia sp. MABIK. Next base: position 66,685 of record JACJUY010000182.1, on the reverse strand, counting down.
ATAGACTCTTGATGTACTTCATCAATCATGCTAACAAAACGTAACATTGTTAATTTCTGGTCTGATTTTTTTTCTAAGATAAATTAGCAGTGTTGCATCTGATGTGATATTTTCAGGTTTATATTTTTTCTTGATTTTCTATTGAATGCTTTTTCCTAACTTAATTTAAGGAGGCTTTAGTAGTACAGTTTGAAAATATGTGACAAAATAAATGAATCAGGATTTTAAAGTTTATATTATAAATGAACTGTAATCTTTGTTTTGTTAGCATTTTCCTAGAGTAAGTTCATGGGTCTTACTTGTTAGCAAAGTGATAGTGAATCCTTATTTTAGGTACAAGGAATCTATTCCCAAGCTCATGCACCCTTCTGTTGTGTATGAGTATAGTTATGCATATTGATGTATGTTGGAATGATGTCACACAATATTCATGCAATATTTATGCTAGAGTGGCAAAACACAATGGAAAATTTTTTCACACCGGTCACCTGCTGGCTTGTGCTTTTTGTTCAGCAATCCGCAGCCATGCTGAGAAGTGCAGGACAATTATGTCTAATGTTGACTTTAGAGTGATAGACTGACCTTTACCTGATTTTGACCAAGGATTTCAAAATTGTTGCAAAGTTTTTAAGAAAATTTTTTTAAAAAACATGCTTGGTTTATATCCTTTACAAATAGTTAATGCATAGGTAGGTTTGTATATGGATTGCAAGATTTCATTCAGATTAGAGGGCAAAATTTGCTTGCCAAATGTGCTCTGATTGGATAGTTTTCCAAGTTGAAGGATGCTCAAATTGCAGGGACATGACTGTGATGTGATACTTCAAGATTTATTCTTTATACTCGCAGTATTTACTTTCAATTGTGTTCTGTAATGTTTATCATACGACAATCTTAGTCTGGAAAATATGAATAAGCATTATTTATAGTTATCATTTCAGAAATGAATTAATTTTCCTTTATGTTTTAGGTCTATTTCCTATAGAAAGTGATCATGCAAACTTTATCATAGAGAGTGCATAATTTTTATGGCATTAAATTTTCATAATTAGAACATCCTCTATGATGATGCTTTGGTTTCCTACTCAAGGGCCACTTTACGTGTAAAAAATATAAATTGACTAAGCACAAAATTAAAATGCTTCCCTGCTGTGTCAAAGCCTGTCTCTCAGTAGTTGAGATAATGATGGTAGTGCTTTATTGTGATATCAATTCAAACTACTTATGGCTGCCTATGCATTGTTTTTCAAGCTCGGCCTTGAGAAAAAAGGTCCACCACTGTAATAGATCAAATATATCATTTTGTGAGATCCAGAATAATATACTACTTTGAAAGAACTGGTAGATCATTTTAGAAATTGAAAATAATGGTAATTGGGTGATCATGGGTTACTCTAACAATTTGTGCTGATGCAGTGCAATGATAGCAGTGTACCTGTAGTAAAAAGGCAGCAGCCCACAATTAAAGTGATAAAGGAAATTATTTCCTAGTTGGCTTTCTTTTGAAGTTAAAAATTTTTCCATGTTTAAATGCTTTCTTCAACCCTATGTCGTATAATTTTTTTGAGATGATGTTACAAAAAGTCTATTTTTTTATTTAATAGAATTAAAGTTTAAGTTGTTTAAATACTATCATCCTTGTTTAGAAGCTCCAAATACTTATAGTTTATTATTTATGCAACAGTATTGGAACAATAATTATTTGTCAGATTTTGGTCTATAGCAAGTTTACTCGTGGCTCCGTACTATGTGAAGTACTAACCTCCGTACTGTCCCAAGTTAACTGTTAAATTTGAAAGCAGAAAATAACAGTAAAATACTAAAACGGTAGCAATCTACAATTGAACAGACATTCGTGCTCCATGAACACCTACTCACTGTGCGTCACAATGACAACTGGCACGTGACCATTTCCACGCAGATTTCTATCACCTCTACTGTCATACATTTACAGTTGCCAGATGTTTGTTTCATAAAGTTAACTCAGTCTCATAAACCACGAGTTACCACATTAAAGTACCAAATAAACATGGTAAATAACTAAGAGTCAACTTGGGGCATATACAGAAATGACATATTGATTCTCGAGTTAACTTGGGATAATACACCAAAGGGTTAATGTTTTTATGTTGATTTAACTCTCTATGTACTGTATTATAACTGTCCATATAAAAAAACACACCTATAAAACCTGTAACACTTATAAATTAGCAACTCAGCAGGGGCTAGAAACCAGTTTAATATTTCTTTGATTTCTTATGAAGAAAATTATTTTGGATAGTAAACATTTTGGATTGGAACCAGCTTTCCAGAATGGATTTGTATTCATCGACAGAGGTTCTACTGTATTTGTTTTAGCAGATCTTGGCAAAGACATTTCATTTGTGTCCATTGTTAAATGTAACACTTAAAGGTTTTGACGGAAGTTTCAAGGGAGCATTGTACTTATTAAACTATCAATTTCTCCCAATTATCCCAAACCAATGTATACCATTGATTGCTAAAGCACGCTCCTTACATCAGATTTGCTTTTCCAAAATTTATTCCTCTCTGATGTTTTTTGCTCATGGCCTGATTTTTGTTAGGTTTTATTTTATAGTGTTGAAACTGAACAAATGTACACACCATCCTCTGTCTGTACTAATGCAGTTTTGTACCAACTTGCAGCTGCAGCCTGGCGATGTAATTTTAGAAGTCAATGGACGCCCGGTGACTTCCCTCACCACCAAAGAAGGTACTTGCTTCTTCATTTTGTTTGTGGCTTCACACCATTCTCATTGTAATTTCCAATTCTTAAACAGCACTAGCCAGAAAATTTTAACTTTGTCTCTGCTATACTTGAAGAAATTGTGGTGCAACTAATTGATTCTGGTCTTTTGATTCCAAATCTGTGTTCAGATTTGTTTAAATACATAGAAATGACTAGATATTATTTTGAGGGGTTATGGAAGCATAGCCACTACAAAATTGTTATTTTTTTTAAGCTTGACTGATTGTATCACCTGTTCAGCAAAGGTATTCTGTGTGAAATGTGTGCACTAATATTATTTCAGTGTTTTTCATTGGACCTATGTTGTAAAAGTTTATTCTGTGGTGAAGCTTCTAGTTGATTTTCAGTTGGAGTTTTCAAATTGTATTTTGGTGTGGTATTAAGAAAGAAATTGTTTAGCAAACTTTTAATATACATGCAGCTTGAGAGGGCTCCTCTTGTGGACTGCCAGAGCACAGAGTGTGTGTGTGTGCCTCAGGTTCCTCATTATTCTTTTTGTACTCGCTCAAATAAGTAGTCCGTCATAGCAAGCTCCACTAGGAGGAAAGACATCCTGATGATCATTCTTGTTCACAAGCCAGAGTGGGTAGATTTTATTTTTCATCCTCTTCATTTTTTCCTGGAAATGATTGATGTAGCAAATCCAACACAAGTGTGTTTTGCTCTTATTTTCTTGTTTTATTTCCAAGTTTGTTATGAGCACTACCTTTTATGTAGCTGTTCATAATGGTTATCAGGAAACAGTCTTGAAGACAGAGCTATTGCCATGAACTCACTCGTTCATTTAATTATATATTTATTTGCAGTACTGAATTGCCTGAGGGAGTCACCAGAAGAAGTCATTCTCTTGCTGAAGACTGGTAAGTGCCTGTGGTGAATGTGTAGGTGCACCTTGCATACATCATTATCCAACCCACAATTTTCTCACTTTGTGATTATATAGTAAAATGAAGCTCTTGTGTACCATGAGTTTGCAATGTTACTGTAGTGAACATATTGTGTACATGCTGAGGGTAGTCATCCACATATCTTAAAGAGGCCTGCAAGCTTAACCTAAAGTTCGTATAACAGTTTCAAACTTCTATGCTTGACTTCAGCTTGGGAGGCATCATGTTGTCACCAGTCTTAGTTTAAAAAATTTAGGTTCTTGGTAATATTGGCATGAATTGACATCAGGTATAAACACTCGTAGTGAAAGGAGTCAAGCACTCTGCATACCATAGTTTTGATAAATGCCGGGTCTTCCCTTATGCGGTTTTGGTGCTGGTATCTAGCAGTGTAAAGATGTGTATGTACTGACATTACGAGAGAGTAGAAAATAAATTTATCATTTTAGTTAGATGCAGTCAATGAAATGAGTATAGTAGCTTGTGCAAATATGGTAGAAGTATAAGATTGTAGTTAAATGTATTGTTATTCAGTATTACAACGAGATATTATTTTTTCAGACTTCTTTGGGTTTTTACAGTAAACATAGAGTGAAATTGTCATCAGGGGATTGGAGACTCTGACTTGTGCATGTGTTAAATGGGAGAGATGACTTGGCATGTGTTGGCCAGACATTGACAACAATATTGTGGAGATTTATTTGGGGGTTAAGGAAACACGTGCTTGTTCAGTATTATTTCTACCCATAGACATTGTAGATTGCATTTTTGGACGTTTGTTGATGCAACAATTACAATACATTGTCCAGTAGTTGGATGTGAAAGAAAGTGTTTCATTATTGGGTTAAAAAATTTGGACCTCTTGAAAAGCTGTCAATGTTTCTGAAGGCTTCTCTTTGAAATATGATGAGTGTAGACTTCATCCGCTGCTTTAAAAGCTTGAACCCCCTTAGGGGGATACAACTATTGTGTCAATGGGAATTAGCGCTCCCAGGGGGACTATGTGAGGGCCCGAGCTAAAGGTTAGGTAGGCTTTCTTTTTGTTAAAATAGAATAGGTTTTCGTTTTGTTACAGACCATCTTTTTTCAATTCACTGCTGTCCTGTTTTTCAGCACCTACTATTTCCTTCTTCAACTTTTTCTTGTTTCATGATCTTCTTTCTTAGCTTACTGTTTCTATGCACCTTGTGCATAGATTCCCCGTTCCCTCAACTCCATACTAAATGGTGCCTTCCTCCTTCCTCTTTTGGAACATCTTTGTTGTGGTTAAGGGAGGCTAAAGCTTTCTTTTATAATAATAATAATTATAATGGTCTAATGAAATATGTTACTTCAGTATACTAAATATGTGATGTTGACAGACCGCGGTGCTGAGGAGCGGATACAGCAGCTGCTGAGCGCTGCAAATGACCCTGTGCTGCTGCAGAAAATAATTTACCAGGAGAACAGCCTGCCACCACCCGGTTGCAAGGATGGCAGCCATAGAGCTGCATTGCCAAGCTCAGGTCCGCCCCCTCCTTTGCCCCCCAAAACCAGCTCCCCTCCGTCCGTAGGCCCCGAGTCCCCCACGGCTACACTCGATCGCTCCAAGAAGCAGAAGTCTCCCCGTTCTGGCGCCAGAATGAAGAACGGCTGCCTGGACGAGAGTTTTGAGGAAGGCGAGGAACGTTTTCAATCTTGCATTGATATCTCAGTCAGTGCAAAAGGTGACGAATTGAGACCAGGATCTCCCGACGGCCGTGTGGCAGGTGAATCTAAGGTTGGTGTGGTCGCTACTAAACCCCGCGTGGAAGCCCTCACTAACTTAACCCAGTCTAACATACCTCAGTGTTCTCGGCTTCTCTATTACGGTGAGAGCCAGAGTGTGCCTAACAGTCCTGGTGGCATGGCAGAGTATGGCAGTAGCAGCATGAGTAGCAGCAGTGAGGCCAGAACTTCTGCATCTGCAGGTTGTCGGTCATCATCCAGAGAAGACCAGCAGCAGCAAGACCAGCCAGAGAGAGGCTCACTCAGGAAAAGTCACGCCAACAATAACAGCAGTAGCAGCAACAGCTCAAGCCTCGTGTGCGTGAGCTGTGAGTCTTCAGCAGGCACTTCCATCATGCAGAGCAGCTGTGGGTCCTTCACTTACTCGCCTCCTGCAGTGAGAATATCCAAGTCAGAGGACCAGCTGCAGTGCCCTGATAATGGGGAGGGTGGTGTCAGCTCTGCCAATACTGACCTGGAGGATGACGTGACTGCGTCTTTGAATACTTTGCTCGACACGAGAGAAGAGGACGACGTTGCGGCTTCCGAGCAGCAAAAGCAGCAGAGCAGGGAAAAAGATAAGCGTCAGCTCCTAAGACAGCATAAAATTGTGCCAGAAGGGGCAGACTTTAATCTCGTCACGAACGTGTGTGTGGAGCCCCCCACCTCAGCTTCGTTGATGCTCAGCACTCATTCTTCATCAGTGACTGTAACTACCACGACTACTACTACAGTCACTAGCGTCAGTGGGTCGGGTGTTACAGTAAGCTCTTCTAATAATGCTGCTTCATGTTCCTCAATTTTAGAATTTCAGTCCTCATCTGTCTATGAAGAAAGGATGGCTGTGACAACATCTTGTAATGTACCATCATCTTCTGGTGCAACTCTGACGAGTGTCAGTCCAGGATCAGGAACTGCAAGGTCACCTTCTGCTGAGTCTGGGCTGTCCAGTCACGAGTCAGACAGTCCCTTGCTGCACTCGCCTTGCTCGCCCGTTCACTCGCTCACGTCACACTCGTCTATGGCTGTAGGAGACAGGGCTGGAGGAGGCGCTCAGTCTTACAGTGGCGTGTACGACAAGATGCGGTCCTCCCAGGGGCTGGAGTCTGGCGGTGGCGTGATTTGCTCCAACAGCTCAAGCATGACCACAAGTCCTGACACTGACATTCCTGATGAGCTGGAGTGGGATGAGACGACTCCTTCATATGTGCCTGCGACCTTCCACACGGTCACCGTGCCTGTATCTCTAGTCAATGGTGACACGACTTACAATAATAATACTCTATCCTGTGGTGCCCTCAGCAATGCTCTTAGATCATCTCCCCAGCGATCTGCATCTTCTGTTCATGCCTCACCCTCAGCAGCGACGAGCTCGCCGTATCGTCGTCACATTGTTAGCGTAGACACCTCATCTTCATCATCCTCCTCATTGCACCTTCAAGATAAAGTTAAGAGGAAAAAAGACGAAAATCGTATAGTTATTAAAGTGGCTGGGCCCGAGCGAAGCAGCTCTTCATCCACGCTGGGCAAGTCGAACAGCGGCAGCATCAAGAGCTGCGGTGGGGAGGTGCGGCGCCATGACAGCTGCTCCTCTGCAGAGTGCAGCAACGGAGGCAGCAAACGAGCGAGGCGCAGCCATGAGGGAAGTATCGTGTCGAGCTCTGGTGTGACGTGTGCCCTAACCACCTCACAAGACGGTGTTATTGCGCCTAGTGTAGTGAGTGTATTAACCTCATCCAGCGGCGTGGGTGTCATTCCAGGGTTAGATCCTGACCTCACTCCTACAAATACCCCGCACCCCACTCCTCCTCTCTCCCCCGCTCGCTCCCTTGTCCTCCAGCGGTCCCTATCCAATCCCCGACCCGTGCCTCGCCAGTCCTCCACTCCTAATACCCGCATCCCGTCTTCTCCTCCACCTCCCCCCGAAGTGTCTCCTCAAACCCCCGGGTCAGGTACCCTCTCCCCAGACACGCTGGCTTACCAGCAGCTGTGGGAGTCAGAGGATGAGCTTACAACTTCCATTGTATCTGAGGAAGAAGCTAGCATCAGCCTGACAAGCAGGAGCCTTGGAGCAGCTAGCGCCAAGAGCGCTACTAGTCGGGGCAGTCGTGGGTCCCTGCAGCACACTGCCGGCAGTGGTGTGGGGGATGAGGGCGCAGGTGGTGGTGGTGGTGGTGGTGGTGGTGTTGCCACGGCCATCTCGCCTCCACTGAGTGAGGATGAGAGTGATATAGAGTCGCTGCACAGTTTCCATTACAGTCCTAAAGCTGTCGATCTGCCCTCAGCCGTGCGTCTCGCCAAGCGCCTCTACCATCTTGATGGCTTCAAGAAGACTGACGTGTCTCCGCATCTCTCCAAGAAGTGAGTGGTCATACGGTTTGCGATTGAAGACTTTTTCTGATAAATAGTTGGGTAAAGCTTCCTTTTATTGGAAGAAAATAGGTTTTTTGTTTTGTGACAGACCATTTAAACTAAAATCTAATTTTTTATTTCAAAGTAAAGTTAAGACTTCTATCATTGCACTTTAATAAGAATTTGTCCGTGAGAATGAGCTCAATTAAAGCTCAATTTCTTCCTCTTCCAGCAATGAGTTCTCAAGGGCAGTGGCCGAAGAGTATCTGCAGCACTTCAACTTTAGCAACCAGACGCTGGACCAGGCCTTGCGTGCGTTCCTGGACCGCTTCTGCCTGGCGGGAGAGACGCAGGAGCGCGAGCGCGTCTTGGTCCACTTCAGTCGCCGCTACCTCGACTGCAACCCCGGCACCTTCAATTCTCAAGGCTAGTGGCTGCCTGCACTTGCATTACTATCAATATGTATTACCCCAGTTATCCTTCAATTCCCACGTCTAGCCGCCGCGCTCACCTGCGTTATTACTGAAATTACCCTACTCTTTGATTAATGCTTACAATTCTTACGTTATGGTTTCTTGCATTGTTGTTACCTTTAAACCCTTTAATTTTCAAAGTAGATAGATGGCTACGTTTGTTCATATTATTGGCATTAGTTGCGTTATTGCATGTTACCTATTGTTTGTTCCTATTGTCAACACTTGTACAACACAGGTCTATGGGTTAGTGTTGGTATCAATTATCGTTTCATTACTTTCATTAGCGTCTTTCTCTATTGAAATGTGATAAATGTGTGCATGAGACGTTTTTATCCATTGTTAGAAGAAAGTAGGTACAGAAATACAACATGAGATCTTGAACCTGTTGAATGAATTTTGAACAGACAGGTGATATGATTCTTTCCAATTATCATGCCCAATTTTTACACAGACCACTTCATGAGCATTGCATGCAAATTATTTTAAACAGCATAGAATTACAACAGTTTGCCGATGCAGAATTCATGTTCAGAAAGCTTTGACAGAGACATCCTGTTCAGCATCAGAAGAGCCATTGAAAATTTAGGTGCATTTTCTGAAAGTGCACATGCGTACAGATGCGGTGCACACGCTCACCTGCGCCCTCATGCTGCTCAACACGGACCTGCATGCGGGCAAGAAGGGCGTGGGACGGGCCATGACTTGCCAGGAGTTCATCACCAACCTCGCTGAGCTCAACGACGGCCAGGACTTTGACCCTCAAGTGCTGCGCGACCTTCACGCGTCCATCAAGAGCCGACCTCTCAAATGGGCTGTGTGAGTGGCCAGGCTCCTTGCTCCCTTCCTTTGAGAGGTGCTGTGCAAATTCAACGGGGGGAACATGTTCATGCTTCCTTCGCTGCTCGCGGTGTAGAATTGGATATTCAATGGGGGGACATGTTCAGAAAAGAATTTTATGTGACTTCCATTGTTGGCGAAATTAATTCGATTTTGAAAACAAGTGGCCTAGTTACTGTAGCAGCTCAGATATTTCAAGTTCACACTTGAAGGCTGATTTAGTAAAGCATAATGAAGGGTGCAATAGATGAAAAATAAGGAGTGATAAGGAATCTAAACTAAATGATGATCCAGATGATCTTTGTATTAGCACATTCACAGTTCAGGTTTTTCAGTTTGAGAATGGTCGGAAAATTCCTTTTTCCATTTATTTAGTGCATTTAAAACTTTCAAAATGAGCTTAAATCTTATTTTTAAACGCCGGACTAACATGTCTAAATTCTTGTTTTTCACTTCTCATCGAGGTACAAAATACTTTACTCTTTTTGGGTGGGGCATAGTGGAAAGTGTCGGTTGCGCTGCGGCGAGTGTTGGTTGCGCTGCGGCGTGTGTTGGTGGCATGGCGTTGTGCTGCGTGCAGGGACGACGAGGACGACGGCGGTGCGGGGGCAGACAAGCGCGCTGCGGCAGAGGCGTCCCCGCTGCTGCTGGGCAGCAACCCGTTCCTGGCGCCTGCCGCCGGTGAGGGCTGCATCTACAAGAAGGGATACATCATGAGGAAGTGCTGCACCGACCCCAACGGCAAGAAAAGTGAGCTTTGCTCTAATGCCTTCACTGACTTGCCTGTTAGTGCGGGCTGATTAGAGGTGTTAGTTTAGCAGTTTGATTAAGAAAAGTAATCTTTGCTTGAGTGCCTTTCACCAGCGTACTGTTAGAACGGGTTAAGGAGAGATGGTAGAGTGGCCTTTTAATTTAGTAAAGTGAGCTTTGTTGGAATGCCCTTCAGTAGCTTGCCTGTTAGTATGGGTTGAGGAGACACGGTAGTGTAGCAGCTTGATTGTCTATTGTATCTTTAATGCCTTAACTATCATTGGGCCTCAATTTATTCGTGAAGTGTATGCATAACACTTCTTTTGTGCTGTGTTTGCTTGCTTATTGGGTAATCTGTCCTTGGTACCTTTTTCATGAGCTGCTGAAATAGTTTCTTTGCGTATTAGCATGCACTGTTGAAAGCTGAAAAACTGCCGTGGGAAAAATGCCACCGTGGAAAAAATACCACCGTTTTTAATTCATCTTGTGAGAATAAAAGTATAAGTTTGCATTAATGTCTGCCTTTTCATGCCTAACATGTTGCAAGCGCTTGATTCATTCTATTTGTAGACAATTTTCTGAATCATTCAGTTAAATTTAAAGAGATCTATCAAGACAAGTGATATCACCTAATGTCCAGCTTCCTAAGGAATATTTCTCGAAGAAATAGAGTGCATCATGAAAGTGCTGGTAACAAAATAAGTGTGCTAAATTTCTTGTTGGGGGGTAACGTCAATGATGAAAATTTTTTTTCGCGCCTGTTATAGTTCCGCAGCAAAGAAGAAAGTTTTCGTATGGCTTACCGTTCATTGGCTACTTGTATACAAATGAAGAAAAGACTGTCGTTCCTGATCCACAGTAGTTTTAATTCAGTTGACTGGCACTTGTTTTATTGGGATAACTTTAAGATTGCTTCATTTTTTGTAGGATGGAACGACTGGGTGTATGTCTGGATAATGCTTGTGTGTATTTATACGAATGATAGCCATTGGATTGAAAGTACAATTCTTCAACAATTGACCCACTGCCGTCAACGATCTGGTATTTCTCACAAAACTAGCCATTCTTATGAAACCGTGCTTCACTCGGTAACATTTCAACACTTCTGGTCACTCTTTTGAAGTTTTCAATTTCTCTACACTTTGTAGTAGTAAGGATGATTGTTACTCACAAAGCTTATGCCAAAATCAGGAAATTATAGAAATCATAAAAAAGTCGGACCTAACCAATCTTTTTAAATTTTGTGCTCTCTCCTCCTGGTTTTAATTTGACTTTCTGTATGTTTTTATTTTTTAAGCTCTTACGATAGAATAGAAAATATTCAGGAAATTTTTGGGAAGGGGTTCCATTTTTCAGGGTGCGTGTGAAATTTTCCAGAAATAGATCGAGTTCTGACTCAAACAATTTATGGTTACAGCTTGATATTAATCCATGTGTGAAGGCTCCGTTTATTGAAATTAAATGGTAAATTCAATGTAATTGTTGGTTTTTAGAAACCCTGTGTAGTCTGTGCTTATTGAACTTGAATATTCATTAATTGCTCAACAAGACACCTTGGTATTCGTAACTTTTTGTCATCAGTTTTGAATGAGAAGTGGTGGTATTTATGTTTAGTTTATACAATGGTGGGAAACGAATTCGTACCCCCAAGAGATTCTTCATCAAATGATCTTCTGACAAACTGAAATGACGCTGATTGACGAAAATTGCATTGAAGTGTACAAGTGTAGAATATACAAGAATGGTAAAGAAAATTCAACTATTAAAGAGTAAGTGTTTTTTGTGTGTATGAGTGAAAAGTATTTGTACAAAATATGCTTCTGTTTATTAACGTATTAAATTCTTCTTACCAAGGGTGGTTTGGATTAGTTCAGAACTTTCTAAATTCTTTTTGAAATGCGCTCAGTGGTTGATATGTGCAGTGTCTAAATACATCCGTCATTGGTCAATACTGCAGCATCGCACAGTGCTTTACAATCATTGTAAGCAAGAACTTGCATCTTGGTTAAATGAATGATAATTTAGAAATGAGCAGAGAGGAGAATTACAAAAAAAAATATCAAAAAGCTTTAAATTTTGATGGTGCATCATTGCTTCAGTTCTTTATGGGTATGAGTTTCATACTGTAGAATGCTGTAGATCTCCAAGGAATTTCTAAGATTAAGAAAAGTGTACGCAGAAATGTTCAGAACAACCCAAGTAACACATGCAAATAGATAGGGTCAGCTCCAGGCACTAGTGTTTCATTACGCATTGTCAACAATGAACTCATTAAAGATCGGCTGAAACCTTGCTCTTCAAGGAAAACTCCTTTAATGGGTTTTGACATAGGTACCATGTTGAAATTCGCTTGTGAATAAATGACTAAATCATAAACATTGGGGGATAGTACACTTTATGGTCAAATAAGACAACATTTGAATCATTTGTTTACAGTTCACAAAATCATGTCTTGAGGAAAAACTATTACTTTTGCACAGATGAATGCAATTCCTGCTTTTTCCAACTTTTTTAAAGAAACGTGGAAATCATAGATGGAAGGTTATGAACGTCGCTTTGGAAGCAAAAAAGGTGTGTGATGCAAAGTATCAAATAACAATTCTGCAATAGTTTTTAATTCTAGAAATTATTTTTACCTTTTAATGTGTAAAAACATTGGGATTCTAACAGTTATTTTTTTTTTTTTTTTTGCATATTCTGCTCAGGTTCATTTGTATTAAACTTGGTTGTTTTTAAGTTATGTTACAGTTTGTCATAAATCTGTTCAATGAAGATTTTCACGGCATACAAAGATTAGTTTGTTCGGACTGTAGCTTCTGGTAATATGTTGACAGCGTCATTCGGGAAGCGTTCGTGGAAGATGTGGTGGTGCGTGGTGCAGGACCTGGCCATGTACCTGTACAAGGACGAGCAGTGCGGGGTGCGCAGCGCTGCACAGCACCACGCCCCGCAGCTCGGCACGCAGGCCATCAGGCTGCACCACGCCCTCGCCACCCGCGCCCACGACTACAGCAAGAAGCAGCACGTCTTCCGTCTCTACACTGCCGACCGCGCCCAGTATCTTCTGCAGACCAGGTACTCCTGCGTCTTTTGTTACTTTGTGTGCGTGTTTTTCTGTACACTAGGTACTCCTGCGTCTGTCTGTGTTTGTGTTTTTCCTGTATGGGAGGGTGGGTTCATTTTTTCTTTCAATTTTGCAGGCTTGAATTGGAGCCTGATGCAGTTGGTAGTTGATGGGCTTGGCTTCTTTTTCTGTTTTTGAGTGGCTGGCAGGGATTTTGTCACTTCATTGAATGTTAATGTGTACGTAATTATTCGTGATCTTGTCCCCTATTTTTCAGGCGCAAAAAAGCTAGCTCTTGGCTTGTTATTATTCTGCAAAGAATATTTCCCTCCGTGCTTTCTCAGTTGTTTACAAGTTTATGTATTCCCTCAAGAAAAGATTTTGGGCTGCTGTTCATGTACGTTCTGACTCGCCCACTTATTTATTGTTGGAATTCAGCAACTCGCAAAGCGTCCATGAATGGAGCGTTAAAATCATAGTCACAAGGCTGGCATTGGTTACGGAAATTTGTGTATCTCTCTCTCCTCAGAGGGATGCAGCTATTGTGTCTATGGGAAGTAGTGCTCTTAGGGCAGGAGTAACTGTGAGGTCCCAACTGAGAGTTTGGAGGCCTTTTTTTTTTCAAGTAGGATAGGTTGTGGTTTGGTTAATGGCCGACTTTTTTCAACTCTCTGTTGTCTTATAGCTTTCTTTAGAATCTTTAGCCCCTATTACTATCTTCAGCACCTGTTACTTTTTTCAGCACCTATTGCTTTCTTCTCTTGTTTTATGAACTTCCTTTCTAATGTACCGTTTCTATGCTTAGGAGACCTTGTCTGGGAACACACCTTCAAAATGTTTTTCCATATTGAATGATGCCTTCATCCTTCCTCTCTATGGAACACCTTTGCTGTGCTTAGGGTCTCTTAAACCAAGTTATAACCAAACATAATTGATAATTTTCAGCAGAAGTGGTACTATCTTCAAATGCAGGTATAGCTTCGTTATTCAGCCAATTTAGAAGAGTAGCTTCTTGGAAAAGAATATTGCATTCTTTTGTGTAAGCCTAATTCTTGCACACCACTGGGATTAGCAAGGAGTTGACCTGCTCACAACTTGCTCCTCAGCGACAGCAAGGAACTGCAGGGCTGGATAGACACCATCAACTACGTGGCCGCCAGCCTGTCGGCAGCTCCCATGGCGGGCGCTGTGGGGTCTCAGAAGAAGTTCCAGCGCCCACTGCTGCCTTGCTCCATCACCAAGCTCAACCTGGTCCGTGGTGGTGTTTGTATATTCCTTTTATCTCCCACTCACTGGTCTCCTCTGTTTGCTTTTGTCTATGCTTGCAAATTGATATTTCGAATGAAGCTGATGGTAGGTAAATGGAACGTATCAAAGTTTAGAGGTCTTCTTCTATCTGCCGCTAACTGCTCTCGTCTTTTCGTTCTTGTCCATGCTTGCAAATTGATATTTCGAATGAAAAGGATGGTAGCTAAACGGAACGTAGCAAGGTTTTGTTATTTTCAGAGTATATCGTGTAGGAAAAATTTTCATAGAAGCAACACGGACCATAATTTTTTATGTGCATTGGACTCTTCGTCACTGTACCTTGAACTGCCAATTACGTGAGATTGTTTGCTTAATGGTATATTTCAAGAATGTTAAAATCAGTCTTTTCCTCTTGCGCCGTCATCAAAGGTATTGCCGCGCAGGGTGATTTTTATGATCCTTAACATATTCATAGATTCCAGATTTTAAACATGTTCTTTCTCCTTCTAGATAAATGCTAACCTTGCGTTCTACTCAAGTTTGGTTGATGCTGTAGTCCTGAAGTGATGGTATACAAGGGATATTGGATTAGCCTGTTTTCTGCCCAAAATTCTCGAATTTCACTTTCTTAATACAAAATTTTCCCTGTAAGACTACTCAGCATATAGTAGTTCTTCAAGATGTCGATTAGATGTGTAACCAAATTCTGTTTGAAAACGAACGCTTGACTAATTTTGATGAGTAAAATGAGACAACGGTGTGATGTACAGCGCGAGCAGACATCGGATCACCAGGACCGGCTGACGCAACTGGAAGCTGAGCTGGAGCAGCACCTCGCCAAGCCACCTGACAAGGCTGCCAAGAGCAACACAGTCGCCAACTACAAGGAGAAGGAGGCCTACCTTAATGAGGAGGTGGGACTTGACATTCTAGCTTGCGGGGCTTTACATTCTAGCCTGCGGGGCTTTACATTCTAACCTGCGGGGCTTTACATTCTAACCTGCGGGGCTTTACATTCTAGCCTGCGGGCTTTACATTCTAGCCTGCGGGCTTTACATTCTAGCCTGCAGGGCTTTACATTCTAGCCTGCGGGGCTTTACACTCTAGCCTGCGGGGCTTTACGTTCTGGCCTGTGGGGCTCAACATTCTAGCCTGCTCACAACTCGTGAAGCCTCGAATATCTCGTAGTTCACGTTATGAGTCGACCTAAGCAGTCTGTCCGTAACAAGTCAGCCTCAAGTTGAAGGAAGTGTGGAACTGTGTTCAGCACAGTTTTATTGATGGAAAGGGGCTTATTAAGCATGTGTTGCATTGGGTTTTTTTTAGGCTTTTTGTTCGTGTTGAAGCTCCCGTTGATGATTAGGTAGCCTCCCTCAGGGGGTTACAACTATTGTCTCTATGAGAAGTAGCACTCCCAGGGGAAATTGTGTAGGGCCCGAGCTGGGAGTTAGGTAGGCCTTCTTTTTGTTGAAATAAAATATTTTTGTTATGTTAAGGACCACAGTTTTTCGGTTCACTGCTGCCCTGCTTTTCAGCATCCTCTACTTTCTACTTTAACTTTTATCTTATTTCATGAATTTCTGTTTCAACTTACTGCCCCCTTCTGCCGCTTAGATTCCGCATTCCCTTATCTCCATACTAAATGGTGCCTTCCTCTCTTTGGAACGCTTTTTTCAGCGGTTAGGGAGGCTTAAACTAACATCTAATCTAATCTGGGCTCAGATCAAGCGGTACCGCGCCTACGTGTACCTGCTGCGCTCGAAACTTGCCTCGGCGAACGGTACGGACGGCGCCCTGCCCCCAGACCTTCCCGTGTTGGACATCTCCGACCACCACGCAGGTCAGCTGCTGCTCCCCCCCACCGCAAGCAGGGAAGTTATTTGGCCTGCCTTGGGAACCTAGCGCCGTCTGGAGAGCTGGGGAAGTTTTGGGTTCTTCTGTCAGAGTTTCTCAACCAGGGGTAAAAGATTATATAGTTAGAGGTAAATGAGTGAAGAACCTGATAATTTGAAAAATAATTTGATTAAATTTAATTTGTAAAATGAGAGAAAGAGAATGGAAAGAAAGTGTGTGTGTTTTGTATGGGAGTAAGGGGTCAATGATGGAGGAGAGGTTGAGAATGGCTGGTCTAGAGTGAGATGTCAATTGTGCTCGTTTTAGAGTTCGTTCTCTTGAAATGCGAGCTGTGTTGTACTCGGTGAGTTGAGCTGTGTTTGTAGCGAGAGTGTATTGTAGGTTTCATCCTAAATTCAATGAGCTCCAGCTGCTCTATTTTCTTCACTATCAAGTATGTATAGTTGAGATAATTGAGTTATTGAAGTAGGTGCGAATAAATCTGGTAATCATACTTCATGGAAATAAAATTTTAAACTGATATTACTAAGTTTTTCTTTCACTCGTGGTGTTTCCTGTTGTTAAAACTATATAAGTTCAAACCCCCAAAATTATTGGAATTAATAAACTGCGCTTTAAATGCAATGTAACTAATTTCTACCTCGCTACGAGAACCAAGTCGAAAGTGGTTTCAAATAATTTCTTGTGACTTCCTTTACGACCGAGGGAATTCACGTAAGAAATGTTTGCACAGTGGCGACGTTTGATTTTGATCATCAAATGCATCACTTCGAATTCTTCAGTTCAAACTTGGTTTTGTTCCAACCAATCAAGTTTTGTATCTGTTATCCTGTTAAGAGATAGCGCTTTTCTCACGTCACTGTGGACATAAAATGTACGATAATTTGTAGGACGGTGCTGTTAGACCGCAATATGAGAAGATTACGAGATACTTATTTTCAGTAGTGTGTTGAGAGGCACGAAGTTTGCTTTGCTACTCGAGGGACGATGAGTTAACTGAGTTAAGCGAATGAGCGTTGTCTGATGTGCGACTGGAGTTGGGTGTGCAACTTACCAGTAAATGCACGCAAGAAGGCGTTAAGATCAGTGACTGGCTTTGACCTTTAGAGGTATTGATGAAAGCTAAGAAGTTGATAGTCCAACCTCAAGTCAGCTTTCATATTCTACGTATTCTACACTAGGGCAATTCCACTACTGATGTTTCAGGGTACTGACGACTTTTTCCCCTGGAGATTATTTCCTAAACCATTCGAATTTTGGCACTCAAAGGGTTTAAAGCGCATAATGTGGTACTAGACAGACGAAAACAAGCGGGGAAGTGGAGACTAAATGATGCAGGACTCAGCAGCCCAACATTTGCAGGTGACAATGGTCGTGTGGTGCCGCCGCCGATACCTCACCGGCCCGTCGGCGCCCCTTCCTCCTCCCTGCCCTCGGACAGGTATAGTTACCAGCAGGCCATTGACCAGCACTCCCTCCTCTGAGGTGCTGCTGTGCCACGCGCTCCTCTCGTCCTCACCCATTTAGGAACGCCGCATGCGCCTTGGTTTTTCTTTCTCGTCATCTCGTTAAAGTGGAAAATCTCGTCGGTTTGAGATGTAGTTCTCTTTAGTTCCAGGGGTCAAGCTGCGTGCCGTCTGAAAAGCTAGATTCCAGCCTTCCGTTTGGTGTATGGGGGATGAAACTTAAGAGTAGGTGTGTCCTGTGCTCGTTTCAAGTGCTTGCACGTCACATGATTTGGTGCTATTACTTTATTCACGCTATGCTATGACTTCTGAAAGCTATCCAATGCAATGAGAGTAAGTAATTTTAAGGCTTTTCTGTTATGTTAATGTTTATTGTTGTACGTCATTAATGAATGTATTCATTAACGTCTGTGGATCATTGTGAAGTATTGAGTGGTTTGATGATCGTATCCATTCTTTGTTGCTGGTTAAAATCTCTACTGAGGTGCTAAGAGTAAGTGAGAGCATGGGTCGTAACCTATGTCCGCACACCCTCGAGTGGCTACCGGTGAACTCGACTGACCTCCACAGACCGGCGGGAGTGTTGCTGTAAGTAGTGTGCTCAACTAAAGCGTGTGTTCCCTGTCGTGAGGCTACTAGAAAGTACGTTTCTTAACTGGTTGGTAGCTACTAGTGCGAGTGTAACAGTACTTCAATCGTCCTTTCAGGTTACTCGTAACAGCTCCGTGTCGTAATCGAGTCGTGTGTTATTAAGTTGTTTGTTAACAGTTCACTTAACACATCAGGACGGGTGTTTACTGAGACAGTCTTCCTCACGGGTTGCCATATTGGCTCTTTTCTGGTCAAAATGCTCTGTCGGCATTTTTCTCTGAAATGCGCTCCGTAAATGGAACCTCGGCCGAGTTCTCAAAATTTTCAAATTTGGCCAGGAAAACGCCGATCGAGCAATCCTGGTTCTGATCTGCTGACGCTGAGCTGTTCTTCTGGCAGCAGCCTTTGTTGGTAAAATTTTGACCGAATCTTGCTCCTACTTACAACTCTTCCATATCTCCTTATATTTAATGGGACAAAATATTGAAGAATGACGGGTTTTGCTCGCCTTATTACTGTGTTTTTAATTAACTCACTGAATGTTTTTTCGAGTTCGTAAATATTTTAACACAGACTTTCGTAATTTTATTTTCTAATAACCGTCCATAATGTTATGAAAGAGCGGATCTTACGCGCTAATTTATTTTGTTATGTGGACGAAACCATTTAAAATACTGCATCATCTCTTTCATCTCTCGAGATCGAAAAGCGTCTTTGTGCACGTTGTACATACATAGATTTCGGGAGTCTACCAGTGTGGCTCTCGTATTTAGGACTTCCAAAATTCATAAATGTGTGTGGATAATTTAAAACTAAACGAAATTGTTTGAGGTGTTTAGCTACGTTTGATATCTCGTTAAAGTAAAAAGATAATCCAGATAATACTAGGAGCTGTTCTGAATATTTAGATGCGAAAATATAGGGTGATTTTTAAGTATGGGGCCTTGAAGAAAATTTAATAGCTCCTATGCTCTGGAATGGATTTTAAAAACAAAGTATTAATGAAATCCTGAAAAATACTAGTTTTATTGGATATGTTTGAAGCAGAGATACACAGTCTGGCATAAAAGCTACATTCAAAGGAAAAATGCACACGATTTTAGCGTTGCCCAAAAATGACAACCAGGACAAAAGAACCACTTGTCTTTCCTTTGGAATATCATCCTACCTTTGGAATATCATCCTCCCTTTGGAATATCATCCTCCCTTTGGAATATCATCCTCCCTTTGGAATATCATCTTCCCTTTGGAATATCATCTTCCCTTTGGAATATCGTCTTCCCTTTGGAATATCGTCTTCCCTTTGGAATATCATCTTCCCTTTGGAATATCATCTTCCCTTTGGAATATCATCTTCCCTTTGGAATATCATCTTCCCTTTGGAATATCATCTTCCCTTTGGAATATCAATTTTCTCTCTGTCTTGTCATTCTTAGATTTTTTCTTGTGGAGATACCTGAAAGGAAGAATTTACCGTAAAAATCAACAAATCTACTCCAGCTCAAGACATCCATCAAGGAAGAAATCCAGCGGAGTGGATCTGACCTTACTACCGCCGTAATGAACAGCTTGCATAATCGTGTTGATTTTTGTCAGCACTCAGGAGGGAGGTGGCGCATGAAGAACTTTTTATTCTAAAATTAATCAGAATTATTCTTCAGCATTTCATAAAAAGTTTTCTTAATTCATTCATTAATATAGGAGTTTTAAATATTCTTTTAGATCCCATATTTAAAAATCACGCTGCAGTTCCCTTTCATTGTATAACACCAAAACTTCGTGAGTTCAAGCTAAATTTTGGAGTTCGCAGTTCCCATAATATTGGAGTATCTGCTACGAGAAAACGGGACAAGAAAATAGCTTTCGTCTGAGGCGTGCCATTTAGTTTTTCGAAAGTGTTGAAGGTGATAGGTAGTGTGTTCTGTGGATTGCAAAG
Organism: Platorchestia sp. MABIK; assembly: GCA_014220935.1. NCBI lineage: Eukaryota > Metazoa > Arthropoda > Malacostraca > Amphipoda > Talitridae > Platorchestia > Platorchestia sp. MABIK. The sequence continues at coordinate 46,708 of JACJUY010000182.1, read as the reverse complement.
GTCATGCTGGTTATTTTATGTTTTATTACATAACTAGTGTACACGGCTCGTCAAAAACGACGGAATTCAATATTTTCCTTGAGACATTTTCCAAATGTGGATGCCAAACAAATATGTCCATCCCAATAGTTCCCGCGATCAAAATGATCTTTTACTTGTGCACTGGTGATGCTCATATCACAGATACGGTCATTAAGCATCCTTATGAGCGTCACAGAGAGAAGGGAGAAGCGGACACCAAACAAATAAGTAAATCAATAAGCACACCAAGGGTATTATCAGGTAAGATAATTGTACCCTTGGTGTAGTAATTCTATCGAGAGGCGTAGAGCTCTGCAGCGAAGTATCTGCGCTTTGTACGGACTGAGCTTGGCAGTGAAGCTGATCCACGGGTCCTTTCATGGCTAAATATACCATTTCAATTCAAGTACAAGTTTTTAGGAAGGTATCACAATGCAGTGGAGAGTTTTTAAATTATTGAAATTGATGAAATTTTTAAAGTGTTTCTAACGTTGTCTTCTCCTTTTGCTTCCTTTGCGCGAAAAAGGTAACGTATTCTCTAGTCCGGCTCCTTTAGTTTATCCCTCTTTCCAGAAAATGTTTGATTCTTCCTCATTCCTTAGCTGACATAGCGAATGCTCGCTTAAGTCAATTTTTATGATGCTGACGTAAATTTTTAGTTGTACTCGCTTTGCTGATTATCTTTTTAAATTTATTTTGCGATGAAGTCAAAGCATGCAAGCTTCCCATTAAATAATGTGGCTTGTTTGGATGCATTCTATGTTTGTCTTTTGTTACTAAACGTAATGTATCCTAGTTACTGAAGGAAAATCCTTAGCTTCTAATGTTGTATCCTGACGAATACTTTTTGTCACTCATGTGTGTATTAATTGATAGTTAAGAAGCAAGCGTTAATGACTTCCTCTAAACTTATCAATGTAGCATTATCTAAAAACCCGAATTATCCTATTCTTGTGTTAGTTACAAATGATGTTTTTTGAAAGCATGTACGCTTGTGGCATCGAGTACTTAATTTTTTAAAGCGTGATGGGAAAACTGTAGAATACATACCATAAAAAACTTCCAAATTGTGCTCTTCAAGAGCTAATGCAAAAATATGATGGGCGACTGGGAGCTGCAAGAGCACCTTAATGTGGTTCCATGATACCTTGCAATTTTCTCCTCAGCACTGTTATCTCAATCACTCATTAGACTGACACTGGCAACTGTTGTCACAGACATCGCACTGAGGAAGGAACTTCAACGCACCCATTAGGATAGAAATTGAACAAAAAAAAAGAAATGTTGAAGTTGTTATCCATCTGGCTCTTGACAAGAACCATTTGGGCTAATAAGCTAAGGAAACGCATTGCGCATCAGGCTTCCTCAGACTCTCACCTGCATGTACGATGCTAGCACCTTGATGAAAAAGACAGTCTGAAAAACTGCTTCTTCAGTCTTGTGAAGGAATTTTTCTATTGCGGATACTAAAAACAAGGAATCCATGTCGTAGCGGTTCCCATTCTAGATCGCAGTCAATCGCGAAGCTTTAAAAGCAAAGAGGTCGCGTCTTTGCGTTGCTGGGCTAATGATTTCATCGTGTAGTATCCAGCCCTTGTGTTGGTTCACGCACTGGGATGTTCCTGCTGTCAAAAATGGAGTTATATTTAACTTGAAGATATTTAACTTGAAGTTATTCGTGAAAATTGTTTTTCAATGACTCCTCAGGGGGATACAACTATTGTATGGATGAGAATTGGCGCTTCCAGAGGGAAAATGTGAGGTCCCGAGCCGAGAGTTATTTAGGGCTTCTTTTTGTTGAAATAAAATCCTTTTTGTTATGTCAAGGACGATCATTTTTCGGTTCACTGCTGTCCGGTTTTTCAGCACCTACTACTTTCTTCTTCAACTTTTATCTTGTTTCATGAACTTCTTTCTCAACTCACTGTTTCAATGCACCTTGTGCATAGATTCCGCGTTCTTTTATTTCAATACTTAATGGTACCTTGTTCCCATTAGAACGACTTTATTGCGGTTAGGGGGGAGCATTTAATCTAAATCATCTAAGGTTATTGTTTTTTTTAATGAACTGCTCTAAAACTTATCCTTTTTTCTTTCGTTGCCTTTAATTTTTGTGGTCGATACAACGCCTTTGTTGGAGTTAGGGAGCCTAAACTAACATCTAATCTGTGTCACGATGAATTTAAATATAAATCATTTTGAAACAAACAGAAGTTGAAAAACTGGAATATGCGGTTGGTACTTAATGTTGAGGATTAGGTCTCTAATTAACAGGGTGGGAGTAGGATCGAACAGGCAAACCAAGAAACAAACTAAATAAGTAAATTGCTGGGCTTTTTCCATTTTCAAGGAACATAGTTGTAAGTTACCTGGGTGCACCACGCTCACTACGTTCAAGCACCCAAAGGAGGGTGCGTGTTGTTTTTGAGGCGAAGCTAACGTCTACGCTTGAATTTACCACGCAGAAATGCTCTCTTGTAGTAATTAATGTTTTCAACTTCGGTGTCCGTTGTTGCGGTATTTCGGTTGGTTAGGCCATCTTTTCTCACTACCTCGTTCCAAACGCGGCAGCTGGAGCCATTCCGAGACAGCTAAAGTTATACCGAGACAGCTAAAGTTATACCGAGACAGCTGGAGCGTCTCGTGTCATCGTCATGTTCCCATGTTCGCTCCTCGCTACTAATTGTTCGTGTTTTGTTCTCAGTCAGAATGAGCAGCTTCGGTCGGAACTGTGTTTGTTATTAGTTATGGTTAAGGTCTCGTTAGTGTTTCTGTGTTGCTCAGTTAGATTCCTTCTGTTAGACAAGTGTTACTCTTTCAGAGTTATGCTCGTAATATGTTTTATTTATTTTTTTTTAAGGCTTGTTATATCTTTTGTTATTAGTATTGTGTACTTAGTTGCCATAATGAACTTGACGGTGATAGCGACGCATTCATGTTGATGCGCTGACCACAGCATGATTTGCATGTACTTGGCTTGTTCATTTTACATGCAGCGTTACGCTTTAGTTCTGAGATTAGAAGAGGCAGCGTCTTTGTTCGCTTTCTGCCTGAGATCGTGGCGTAGTCAATCCCTAGGTTGTGGCTACAGGTTCCGTGGTCTTGTTCTCACCACATAGGGCAATGGAACAGAAATTCAGAAATAAGTTGCCACTGAAATGAAGCTTGTTGCTGGGGCTGTTTGTGTTGCGTTCTCATGTAGAGCTTCTCAGGCGTTTCTGGGCTCTGTTGCTCACCTCAAAAGTAGAGTAAGAATGAAAACGCTGATGCAGGATGTTACCTCAGGTGTTCGTCTTGAATTCAAGTGGACATGTTTCTTCCTTTCTTTGGATTAGTTTCATGTTCATAGCTTCTGTTGTTGCTCATTTCATCTGGCGTATTCTCTTTCTTCTTTGATTACACTTCATAGTTCTGGAGCAAAGCTCTCACTTCCTCTGCGAGAACCACTGCTAGAGGCATTGCAGTGAGGAAAAATGTCAAAGCACTCGTTGAATAAATGCTAACTTCAACAAATCTAAGATGGTCTTTAGGTAACTTCGACGTTAAGGCAAACTTTTGCCTTTGTTCAATAAATTGGTTGTTGCTCCGCTCAACAAGTGCAGTAAGGTAATGGAGGTGCTGCAGTAGAGTTGATGCGTCATTCTCTCATTCGGCATCGGAAGTGAAAAAGATTGGAAAATTTTTAGTTGAAATGATGCATTAGAGTCTTAGTTTAAAATAAGCTTGTGAAGCTCACCTCCTTCGACTTGTTTTTAAATCAGCGCTTTCCAACATAATGTACATTGCATTAATACGTGTTGATAAACTCAAAGGAACTTGGAATGAATTCTTTCCAACGTAATTGACATCCCTTGGATAATTCAAGTTGTTGCTTTACTTTCGTTTTTCGATCAAGAACTGCAGTTTTGCTGAGTTGATGAGTGAAATCACGCTTCACCTCTTTTACCGAAGAACTAACCGATTTATTTTAGGTATTAGTTGGAGAACTGCATTGATCCTGTGTAGCAGTAATGGTAGCTATGTCTAGTATTACAGTGACGAACTAGGAATTGTGTTTCATGGTGCGTGATCCTTCGCAGAGTTTTGTCTCGACGCGCTTGTGTGACTGTCATCTGCGGCAACTTGGTTGGCGTGGTCTATCGTCTTGCTTTGTTTCTGTACGGATCGTAGGACATTTTCAACTTGGTATTCCTTTGGGGGACACCAATGCCTACATTAACCAACAGTTATTTACTGAATGAATGTCCACCCTAAAAACCTTTCAGGAACAAGTTCGATGATGTTCGAGGAATGTCTACCCTAAAACATGTGATGAAGATATTATCCGCTTATTTTATTTCTCTTACTCTTAGTGAGTTGGTCAATATTGTAGACTCATGTTAAAATTCTTCTGTACATAAATGTGTTAAGTTAAATGGTTTTGATTCAGAATATTTTGATACCAAAGACTCTGTGTAGGTTATTTCGAAAAATCCTGGACGCAACTTCAAGGTGTGACCGCTAATGTGGCAATGGTGAGATTATGTTTCCTCTTAGACTGCTTCGAATACACTTATTCGTTTTCACATGAGCTACTCCTAATTCCAGATATTGAGAAATCGTTAATGAAAGCAAAGTTTTACTGGTAAGCTCTGTTGTAAGATTTTTTATAAAGTTCAAAACGCGTCTGTGATGAGCATACCGCATTTGAAGACAATTTCCATTCATTAATTATATTTTACCTGAGAAAATCTAAAACCGGATGTGACGAGAGCTGAGATGAAATTTTGTATTAAAATACTGTGTGCAGACACTCATCTTTTAAGTATGGGTTGTATACATTTGGAACTCCTCTCCTGTACGGGTTGCTTTGCAGTGCCGTTCGACTTGATGCTGCTGTTAAACTAGCTTCTCAAATGGCCTCTTCTTGCTCAAGCCTCTCGTGGACGGCGTCTCTGCTCTGAATGTCAGCAAAGGTTTCAAAAGCAAATCGCTGACTCCTGACCGTTAATTTAACTTACTTCGACCAACTCTCTCGTTCTCTTCTGTATCATTTACTTTAATTTAGTTTCACCACCCTCGAAATACGCTAGTGATGCTACCGTTACATGCAGTACCGTATTGCAAGTTGTTTCTGTGGTTTTATTAGCAATGCTAACAAAAACTAATGTGAGTATAATTTTAATTCGGTGTACAACAATCGTAAGTTATGGATCCACACTCATTAGGAAAATATTTAACGGTGAACTCTTTTCCCTCCATTAAACTTGCATAACTTCTACGGCAGGCTATGATTTCGATCTGTTGATGCTGTATTGATGCAGTTTGAGTGCCCTTACTTAATGCTTCACTTGATTAAGTCCTCCTTAACACCTTCATGCCTCTGTCTGGCCAGCTAGCAGTTCTCTTGCATTTCTGGCTTGGCTGGAGGCTTTTTCAGCTAAAGCTCTGGAAATGTTTGCGTCCTGGTTTGTTCTATATTTAAATACTTCGGAGCCTCTTGGAACCAGCTCATTCACGTTTGCTGTGGTTGTTCATGTAGGTTAGCTCGATGTTAGGGCTAGCGATATCCCAGAAATGGTATTTCATTAGGGCTAGCGATATCCCAATTTGATATAGCATCCCAGAAGTGGTATTTCAGGGTAGTTCTTGTGCTGTCTAGGAGAGCGTCGAGTCCTGTCATGGTCTCTCGTGAACTGAGGCTGACTCTGATTTAAGCAGCACGTTTTGGACTGCTACGTACTTCTGCCCCAGCGCACTCCTGTCACCCTGTTTCATTGCTGCATTGCTTCGCTTGCTCATTTGCGATTAATACGATACCTAATCTGAACACTGAATCGTATTGTTTAGAAGCTAACGTGCTGCAGCGTTAGTCGAGTTACTCTTCGCCGAAGGGATGTGCTCGCTTGATGCCCTTCTGGGGTCGGTAGTACTTGACACGTCTTATAGAATAGGTAGTACTCCTGGGCCTACTATCAGAGGGTGGCTGTGTGCACTGAGAAAATTTTGTATCAACACCGAGATACCTTTATGTGTCATGGGCTTGTACGACACACTTAAGTGTGTCAACCATGACACACTTGAACGTAAATCAATTTTATTCTACATAAATATTTCACTTTATCAGACTGGTCACTGAGTACACTAATGTATAGACAACGGATGAGAACGTATCAGAATTAGAAGAAAAATTAGTGAAGGTATTTGTGTTTTAAGAGAATTGTACTTCATTCACAAAATCTAAACACAGTTTGGTTTTCTACTAAAAATTTTTAGCCATTTGAAACGTGAATATGTATTTTAACTCTCTCAACCACTTTAATATGTGGTCTACGGAAAAATTCTACTGTGTATCAAAATATTTCGAATAACCGTATGAGACACACAGGCGTCTCAAAAATTTCTGTGTGCCCTTATCGGTAGAATGCCTAGGAAATGGGCGTTGCCCAGCCGCAGCACTTGAGCCGCATTGCACAATCGGTCTTCCTTCTTCAATGTCCTGTGGCTTTGGCGATAGTTGGTTTTTCTGTGTTACGTGTGGATAGTGGATGTGCTGTACTTTCGGTGGTGTCTTACACGAGTGTCTTCGATCTGTGTCTTTTCTTCTTGTTCCCCTACCCGTTCGTTCGAGAGGCCTGCGCTATTCATGACAGCTGAGGGGTGTTGTAACGAACTCTTTCATTCTTTTTGCTGCCCGTTGAGTGGAGTTTCTCTGAGACGGTCGACTTAAACGAGCTGAAGTTTCGGCTAAGCTATTCCCCTGGAGTCGTGCGCGTTATTAACAGCTAACACTCTCAGTCGATAGAGAACTTGTACTAAAAACTACTAAAAGAATGTGAAAATAGCGTAACACATTTTCCAGTGGGAGTGGATGTTGTTCGTTGCAGTGTTGGAGAAATGAATATTGTGCTTGTGAGTGATCTTAAGTTGCCAATTGTAATAGTAGCTTAGTGTTGAAGTCTTTAAATCGAAGCATCACAATTTTATAACGAGTACAAGCTAAGTTTGGCAGCAAGCGTCATGTTCAACGAAGGCTACTGCGTGCTTGCGGATTTCCTTCCTTGGAAGCGGTGGCGGTATGAAGCTGCTCAACGTGCGCTCTCAGGCTGCTCCCTTGTTCGGACATTTAGCGTAGTGACGCATGTGATAATGCGAGCGGAACATAGCTATAGATAGGAATTCACATCTTCAATTCTCTTGTGTTGACAAGTTCCTGCGAGGAGAGGTTTAAGGATGGTACATTCTGAGGTACAAGTAAGGTGCAGACTGAGCATTAAATAAATCTTGATTTTGTCTAAAAGGGAAGGTGTTGCAGCTGAATGAATGCTGCGCAAAGTGTAGCTAGAGCGTTAGCAGCAATACGTGTTAATTAAATAGGCGACCGTTCTGTACGGTCCTAGAAATTATCCCCAGAACCCTCAATTGAGTGAAAATTTGCTGAAAACGTCGAGACAATCTCTAGTGTGAGTGTAGCTCCTTTTGATTTATGGTCTTAGTAATTTCATTGCATTATTGCATTTCCTTCTTAACAAATGATTCATTTCAACTAACCTTACGCTTTGCCTCACATCTCCTTATGCCTTCGCTTTGCGTTCGTATACTCTCGCTGGATTTTCTTGCTTCGAAATATGCCTGGGGGAAAACAACCTCGTAAGTCATCCTCGCGGTGAAGGGCCAAGGTTTGTTTTCAGCCGCTGTTTTCGGCCTCACTGCTGCAGCTGAAACAATACTAGCTCCACGAGTCTGTTGTGGGTCTAGTTTATGGGTAAGGCAGACCTTAATTTCCCTCCTGGATTATTGTGGGCGTTCCGCTACATGAATGGACATTTTATGCAGTGAACTAATTTTCGCCTCTTTTCTCTTCAGTTTAGTTTTTGAAATTGAAAGTTTTCTTGTCACTCGCTCCTACATCCGAGCTGTGTTGAGCGGGATGCAGGAGTGTACCACGCTTGACGTTCCATGTCACTTGATTATCCTCGAGTCTCGCACTAACGACCTCTTGGGTCGTGAGCAAACTTTCTATTGTTTTCAAATGCATTGCATATTTTATGATGCAGCTTTACTCCTCCTTTCCAGAGATAATTCTCTCTAAAATCATCGATCACATTCATTTCATTCTGTTGCTGGTTTGGGCTTCTTTACAGTGGTCTCAGTTCTTAGAACAACGGAGCATCTCTAGGAACATCTGTGATTGTAATTATCGATGGGTGCAGAATATTGCGGCCAACAACCACTTGTCACGTTCCTTTTATTCATCGTCACCGCTGAGCCTTGTTCAGGTGTGCTATAGCTTTCCTCTACCACGATGTGATCATGAGCGTAGATATGATGGTTTAATTCTCCGTCGAAGGTTTTGAAGGCTCCGCTGAAGTAACTGCAGCTTTTGTTAAGTGGTTCTTCAATGCACATCTCGCCTGACCAGTGCTCATCACTGCTCCGTACTATCCGTGTTGGTTTGAATGCTGCCTTCATTCTTTGAATAATTCCTGCCGGCGATAATTTCTTTAAATAAATTAAACTAATGTGTATATTTGAATAAACTTTTGAATGATTAACGGAACGCTGGTTTGATTATTAATTTATTATGATTTAAGACAACTACGTTACACCGCGGTGTCGTGTACGGAGTGGCCTTGCCAAAGAAATCGAATGCTCCTGATTAATTGATAGTAGCTCTAGGTCTAGTAGTTAATATACAATATTTATCTTGTTCAATGGAGAACTGTGTTAATCATAATATTTTGTGCTGTTGATATTGTCCTTAATAAACCTATTGCCTTGACTACCCTTGTTTTGCTTGCATTCCACCCTTTTATTCTGACAATAACAAGCGTTCTCATTATTTGGCTGTTGTGCACTTGGTCCCAGCATGGCGGTGGCTGCCCCTGCTTCACTAAATCTGCTGCCGCCGTCTTTTGAGCCCTTCGCTGTACGTTGTCCTCTGCATCACAGTCCAAATACTTCATTGATGCTGAGTTACTTAGAAGGCACTCTTTCTTTACCAATGAGTGCCTTCACTAACTCTACTGCCGCCGTCTTTTGAGCCCTTCGCTGTACGTTGTCCTCTGCATCACAGTCCAAATACTTCATGGATGCTGGGTTACTTAGAAGGCACTCTTTATTTACCAATGAGTGCCTTCACTAACTCTACTGCCGCCGTTTTTTGAGCCCTTCGCTGTACGTTGTCCTCTGCCTCACAGGCTAAATACTTCATGGTGGCTTTTGGATGCAGAGTTACTTAGAAGGAACTCATTCTTTACTAACGAGTGAAGGAGTCTTTGAAAAACCAATTATTGGATGTCATAGAGGGCGCAAGCCTAGATGCAGATGTTTCTCGGCACTCGATGATTTGACTTGCATGTACAGCGAAATAGTGACTAGACTAGTCTAACGTATGTTAGACCAGTTTCACTAGTCTAATATACACTAGTAGTTCGCAACCGGCGTGCTCAAGTCAGACCATTCTCAGGAGTGTGTTTCAATGTACAGTGAAGGGCTATGGTTTGCTTCCAGCCGCTGCATTCAGCCTCAATATAACATGGCCTTCTTTTTCTTTAATTTTATTGCTCTTTTTGTTCGTTTCAAGCGTTTTTAAGCTATGAAAACATTGTATCAATTTTCACCGTTTAAACCGTACGAATGTTTTCTTTTTTTTTAACACGAATAAATTTTACTGGACGCAACTTTTAGATTTTTGCCGTTAAACCCCATTTTTCCGAATATTCCTACTCAAATCATCCACTTGTTCGTTGTAATTTCCTTAAATCAATTCTTCTATGTAAATACTCTTTGTGTACGCCTGCAGTCTTTCTTAATTTTGCACCGAGAATTTCCCAATTTTCATGATTCTATATACCTCAGTTACGCTCCTTAAACACGTGACGATGTGTTCTTAATCGATTGAAATTAACTACAGCCTATATTTCGTGGAGCACTTATATGTGCCGTGATAACGATCTCATTACATTCCCTCATGAGGCCCTTTCATGAAGATGCAACTATTGCATCAA
>JACJUY010000182.1:5358-36663 GCA_014220935.1 Platorchestia sp. MABIK | reverse complement strand
GGAGAAAGTGTGAGGGCCCGAGCTGAGAGTAAGGTTTCTTTTGTTGAAATAAAATGTTTTTGTTATGTTAAGAACGACTTTTTTCGGTTCACTGCTTTCCGGTTTTTCAGCACCTACTACTTTCTTCTTTGACTTTGATCTTGTTTCATAATCTTCTTTCTAAACTTCTTTTTTTTTGAAGCGGTTAGGGAGGCTTAAAGTAACGTATAATCTAATCTAATTCCTCATGAGGCATCAGGGCAGAGAGTTCTAAAGAAAGCCAAGGCTAACACGACGGGTTTTTCGACTTTTTTTGGGAGGCAATGACTTTTTTGTTGGGGCGTAACGTAACCGAACTTGTGATATTTCGACGCTTTTGGCACCGTAAAGGAAGCGGGTGTCCTAATAGAGTAATGGCAATACATTAAAATACGACGTATAATCAGCCTTATACAGGAGAGTAATTCTCACTGTCACCCGTGAATCATTTGCAACCTGCTTTATCTAGTAATATTCATAGTAGTCTCCCGTGAATCAATAACTACCTGCATTATAGAATAATACTCATTATCTCCTGTGAGTCAGGAGTCGCCAAAAATGATTTAGATACATGCCATTCATTGCGCTCATTTAAGTATATTTGCCCACTTGGGTACGGCGCACTTCGTTGGGTCTCGTTGCACTTTTTGACTTACTTGTGCTCTACTGAAGTGGTCATGTCCCGGACTTGACGAAATGAAGCTGCTGGTGTGCGCCAAACATAGCTTCATTATTCCTCTGCAGTACACTCGTCCACATGCATTCATCCCAGTCATTATTGTTCGCCCACTGTTGTCTCCACTGGTATGTGGTCCTGCAGTGTTCTCATTCGGACTTCACCTCACACGAGATCCGCTTAGCCCGTCCTATTCTTTTTTGTTATTATTCGGTTTTCTAAAATGCTAAAACTTCTGTCTCCAACTTAGTCACAACGATTTCAGTGAAGGATGAAATAAAATAAAAATTTCCTCACGGTAAACATAGTTTTTCAGATGTAAAATAGTCACGACAGATTCACTAAAAAGCACATGTAAACCAGCATTGTAGTGCCACAGTCTTTTTTTAATTTTCAATTGCGCATCGATGAGCTATGCACAGCTGATTTCTGCCATAAATTGCTTCATTAATGCAATGTTCCGCACACTTCGCACAGAACCACAATTCTACTTTCACAAGTGTATCCTTGCGTTCGTAATAGAGTCCGATGCTCAGAACTATGGACCCAACGTTCAGAACAGGTCCTTCCTTCAAAACTACAGACCCACTTTCAGCAATGAACATAGTTCCATGTTTTAAACAACTGTCACACATTCAGAACTACTGTCCCACGTTTAAAACTACTGTCACACGTTCAGAACTATTGTCCTGCTTTCAGAATTAGTCTGATATTCAAATATTCCAGTCCTATATTCAAAGACTCCAGTCCTATATTCAAAGACTCCAGTCCTATATTCAAACTTGCAATCCCATGCTCAAAACTGTAGTCCCACGTTCAGAACTTGTCTCCAGTTCTAAACTAGTCTCACGTTCTGAATTGCAGTAAGTATTACAATCATAAGAACTGTATGGTTTCGCGTTCAGAAGAACAGTAAGTGCCACGTTCAGGACTCCAATTTCGTGTTTCAAACTTCAGTCTCACTTTAAGAGTTCGTCACGCGGAAAACAACAGTGTACTCCCACGTTCATAACTCCAGTCTCACACCCCTGCGGGGGATGTAACCATTGTTTTCATGGATTTAAGTGCTCTTACGAGGAAGTTGCCAGGCCACTTAACCTAAAGGTTAGGTAGGCCTTCATTTTGATGAAATAGCAAAGTTATTGTTTCGTTATGGACCATCATTTTTTGTTCACTGCTGTTCTGTTTTCAGTACCTACTTCTTTTTTAACACTTATCTTGTTCCATAAACTTCTTTTAATCCTCCTGTATCTATTTGCAAAGTATGGGACACACCTGCTCTGATTACCCGTTTCCTTAATACCATAGTTAATGGTGTATTTCTCCTTCCTCGCTTGGGAACACCTTTGTTGTGGTTTGGGGTATCTTAAACTAACTCATCTAATCCAATTCATAGCTCCTACATGCTTACAATCCCGCGTGTAAAATTATAGTCCCCGGTTAAGAATTATGATTAGTTCCTTCCATGTTCAGAACTACAGTCCCACCTTCAGATCTACTGTCCAAATAGAACTGTAGTCCCTTGTTCAGAACTACAGTGTCACATTCAAAACGCTGGTTCAATTTTTGAACTACCGTCCCAAATTCGGAACTACAGTCTCTCGTTCACAGCCAAAGTCCCACGTTTAGAACTATCGTCCACACCTACATACTAAACCTTTGTCCTGTTCCACGCTTAAAACAGCAGTCCTACGTTTGAAACTGCAGCCCTCGTTCAGAATTACAGTCTCACGTTCAGAGCTGCAGAAGCTTGTTCAGAACTGTGGTCCCACGTTCAGAATTGCGGTCTCACGTTCAGAACTGATTTACCTCGTGCAGAACTACAGTACTGTCCTGCATTCGACGCAGTAGTTTCTCATTCATAGCTACAGTCCCTCGTTCCACACAACAGTCATTCGTTCAGGACTGTACTTTTACGTTTTGAACCGTGGTTTTCAGAACTTCCACGTTTACAACTACAGTATCGTGGGTTCAGAGACTCCCTTTAAGGGGCGAAAGATAGGCTCTAGGTTTAGACGAGGTGAATTTGCCTATCCTATGCTATGGGGACTGATATCCCCATGAGGAAACTGTAAGGCTACCTCAGCTACAGATAGCCCTTCAGAACTTCTATCTTTCGTGCCCACGTTGCTTCTTCCAGTGTTCATGCCTTCATCGCTATTTCTTCTGTGTATTTTCTTCTGCTTCCTGGTCTATCCATTTCCAGGTCCAGGGTATTCCAATAGGGAACAATTTCTGCATAGATTACCCTTTCTCTACAGTCCATGCTGAATGGTCCCTTCTCTTCACTCTTTTTGAGATTGCTTTTGTAGCTACTGGGCGTCTTAAACAAACTAATAACTTACTTCCAGAGCTTCATACCTTCGTTCAGAACTACAATCTCACATTCAGAACTACAGTGTAGCGTTCAGGACTACAGTCCCAAGCGCAGACTTACAGCCCCTCGCTCAGCACTACAGTCCAACGCTTTAAACTGCAGTTCCACGTTTAGACCTTCAGTCCCACTTCAAAGGCTACAATCATGAGTGTAGAAACCCTCATTTTCAGAATTACAGTCCCACGTTGACTACTTCAGTCACATGTTCACTACTCCAGTTCCATCAACGAATCTTCGAAGACTAATCGCTGAGACATCTTTGTGAAAAGTGATTAGGAAGGTGTTCCAAATGCGCATGCCTTATAAATAATTCGCAATTCCCGAGTTAGAAGTTAAATGACGTCATTTTTCTGTTCCATAAAATTCTAGAACATCATGTAAATTTGCCGAGTGTGTCTTTAATTAACAAAGAAACGTCAGACGCGGAGCAACATGGCACAATTTCGATTATTTACTCATTCTAAAGATTTAATTTTGAGCCCAGCTATACTTCGATTTCGTGAAGGATGTCTGACATTACCATATACGAAGAGTTTAAATTCCAGTTACTGAGATGAACTTATGACGGACGCGGGGTTATTTACCTCAGGAAAACGGTCGGGTCACTCTGAGTCCGACCGTAAGACAGTCCTTTAGTATAAAATTTCTCCAAAAGTGAAGTATCTCCACTTAACAATTTGACCGCAGCGTGCGCCACTGGTGGCCCACGGAGGGAATTCCAGACCAGTAGAAGCAAACTAAATTTTTATAAATATTCAATTAAAGCTAAACGAAATCGCGATTCAGTTAATGTTTGCTATTTTCAAAATTCCTAACTATAATTGACTTTCAAATTTAAGTTGAATATTGAACTTCAGTTTGACCTATTGCGGTCAAAGTGTTAACCAATAAAAACCTTAACATTTTTGGCCAGCGTTGAACGCTTTTGGTGACAAGCTCGGCTAATGTCGCATCGATTATTTTCCGTTTTTATCAATGAAAAAACAAACTTAATCGCACGCCTGATATGTCGCTAAATCTTTGAAATTTCATTCTTTAGGTATAACTTGGGACTGAAATAAAGTTTTTTCTAGATTACTGTACGACCACCTTTGGACTGGTCGTGGTAGTTCTAACAACCCCGACAGATGTGGTAACTACAAATTTGAGTAAATTCTGTGGTAAGGTACCCAATAAAATACCCCGGCATTATTGGTCCTAGATTATGAGGGCAACTGTTAGTTGAAAGAAATAATTTCAATACTCCCTCAGGGGGATACATCTATTGTATCTATGGGAATTAGCGCTAACAGGGGCAAAATGTGAGGGCCCGAGCTGAGAGTTAATTAGGCCTTCTTTTTGTTGGAATCAAATGTTTTTGTTATGTTAAGGACCATCTTTTTTTCGGTTCGCTGCTGTCCTGTTTTTCAGCACTTACTACTTCCTTCTTTGACTTTGATCTTGTTTTACAATCCTCTTTCTCAACTTACTGTTTCTATGCCCTTTCTGCCTAGATTCCGCGTTCCCTTAACTCCATGCTAAATGGTGCCATCCTCCTTCCTCTCTTTGGATAGCCTTTGTGGCGGATAGGGAGGCTTAAACTAACAAAAAATCTAATCTCTACATTTTAATACTGAAATTCTTTGGTTTCCTCCTGAGGTATTCTCATGCTCTGCGACGTTCTCGTTATCACTACTTTGAAAAGTCGTTCGGAAGATACCATTGATGGAGCCGTATCTGCAGCGATCTGATCAGAAGACTAGCGTATTTACCAAGGAAGTTGGATCCAACTTCCTTGGTATTTACCCATCAGGCCTTCATCTCGACTCTTAATTATATAAATTTCCCATTAGACGTAACATTTCATGTTATTTATGCGTTATTTGCTTGGATACTCCGTTTTCTCTTAGTTCGTTTGAATTTTTAATAAGTAACAGAAATTCGTCATTATGCTGGTGCAGAATTTCTGTTTCACATGAAAATAAGTGTAACAGATGTNAACAGATATAATAAGTGTAACAGAAATTCGTCATTATGCTGGTGCAGAATTTCTGTTTCACATGAAAAAGTACGTCTGATAAAGGGGCATATGAATGGATCATTTTAAACATCACTTTCTCAATTCCTTGAATGCTCTCCACCTTTTAAATTTCGGTCTATTTTGTTGTATCCAAGTTCATGTTTTTTATTTGAATGGTGATTCTGCATCCTGTACAACTTCAGGACATGCGTTCACGATCCTTGTGGTAACTTGATTAAAAAAATAGTACAAGTTGTAGATATTTTGTGTATTCCATGAAAGATTTCCGAATACGATTAATACTGCGTGAACTTTCTGATGTGTACAGAATAGAAATTATCATGTGAATGCTTCCAGCATGAAGTAGATTAGTAGCCATGATCACCATAGCATTTTTGTTAAAAGTGCAAGTCTTCTGCTCTCTGCTCATGATCCATGGTTGAGTCTCGCATGACGCTAGACAATCTTTTGCCAGCATGCGTCATTTTATGTATTGATTTCTGATGGACACTCGCATGTTATTGCATCTCTGCCCAATTATAGGAGTCGTTAGTTCACACAGCTTAGTTTTCGGGTGAATTATTCATCACTTATTGCTCCTTAATTTCAGTTCATTTTATGCCAATAGTTTTCCAGTTTCTTCAACGTAGCTTTTTAACTTTCAAAGTACTGTGCATCTGTATTTATTGCTCGATGCTTGCGTCCTTACCTAATTCCAGAATTGTATTACGCCTTACGCTGATGATTGCGTGTCGGCGTAGATGGAGGCTAAAGCGGCCCATAGACGATCAATTTAATTGTCAATGTCATTGACTCAATATATTGATGAAATTATTTTTGCCCAATGAGTCAATTAATTGACAGTCGTCAATCAAGCATACAGACGACCAATTAAATTGTCAATACTCATTGTTGTCAATTATATTGACAATAAAATTGATCGTCTGAGCCATTTCAGGTCTCTCACCCGACTCTAACGATGCGGTATTGCCTGAGACCTGATGTTCAGATAATTTACATCGTTGGAGCTGTACACCCAACAGCGTCAGTTTTCTAAGTTGACTTTACTACACTACGAGCTGTAGCGCGCAACGTAGTTATGCCTACTTTGATTAACTTTCGCTGCTGTTTTGGCGACGTAAATTACTTAAAGTGCACCTTAGTGGAGGATATTTCGCCTGCCGACCTTAGATTTCCGTGTCATTAAGATCTGCTCACTGATTCTACATACGCTTGTACTATATATGAGTAGATAGTTTTTAAACGCTACCAATGCCACAGGTGAACGAGTTCCGTATACTAACCTATTGCAACCTTATCGTCCTCAGCTATTCTATTCCGGAATTTTGGACACATGGTTTGCGGTCAATGGGTTCAATATTCATTTGAATAATACTTAATAATATTTTTTTTCAAAGTGTGAATAAATTTTGCGCATGACATCCCTTCGCAGATGTGCAACGCTTTTCCCTTCTTCAGTTCGCAGCAAAAGGACGAAACTTTTTGACCTTGAAATTATTTGCAGCACCATTCTGGCTTCATCGTTTGTGGGTAAAATGATCTATTCCAACGAAATTTATGAAATTTCTGATCCATTTGATTCTGATCCTCGCATCCAAATGTAAGGTTTAGAGTTGAGAGTTGGTCAGACCCCGTTTTGAGAAAATAAAAATATACATCATCAGAACAGGGTCTACCCAGTTCTATTACTTTCATCTCCAACTTTTATTTTGTTTCATAAACTTCCTTCTTACTTTACTGCTTCTATGGTTAACGGATCTTGTGAGGAAACACACCTTGTGCTTAGATTCCACGTTCCCCTAGCTCTATACTAAATAGTGTTTTCGTACTTCCTCTCTTTAGAGTACTTTTTGTGGTTTAATTAAGGGGCTTACACTAACTTATAATCTCATCTGCTCGATTTATAGAGGTTCTAATTTCAAAGGTAAACTATTTCGGTTCTAATATTTCCGGCAATTCATTTCGAGACACTGGAAAATATATCATCTGGTTTTTTAGATTGTCGAAAACAGACAGAGTTGTTTGGCAGTCCGGTGAAATATGAACTGAGTTGAAAAGGCGACACTTGAGAAGTTGTTTTCGAAATCAGCTCATTGGTTGAGAAGTTATCTGAAACATGAACTTAATGGTTGAGAAGGTTTCTGAAATATGAACTGATCGATTGAAAAAGTTATGTACAGCATGAACTGATTCGTCAAGAAGTAAGGTAAAATATGAATTGATTAGTTGAGAAGTAGTGTAAAGTAAGGACAAAGTTACGGTTCTATTGATTGCTGTGGCTCCTCAGGGGGATACAATTACTGTCACTCTGGGAATTAGCGCTCCCNGGGGGGGGAATGTGTGAGGGCCCGAGCTGAGAGTTAGGTAGGCCTTCTTTTTGTTGAAATAAAATGTTTTTTTTTGCTGTGTTAAGGACCACCTTTTTCGGTTCACTGCTGTCCTGTTTTTCAGCACCTACCGCTTTCGTCTTCAACTTTAATCTTGTTTTATAAACTCTCTCAACTTACTGTTTCTATGCCCCTTCTGCATAGATGCCGCGTTCTCCCATCTCCATCCTAAATGGTGCCTTCTTCCTTCCTCTCTTCGGACCGCTTATTTTTCGGTTAGGGAGGCTTAAACTAACATCTAATCTAACCAAATTAATTGATGTGGCTCTCCATGCACGCCTCCACACCAGGATGCCGTCGATGGGTACCCGCAATGTGCCAGGTCGGGCCCATTTGTCCCTGCCCCTCACCCGTACCCACCTGCCTCACTACCGCCACACAACCTTGTAGTGGGTCTCCTCTCAGCGTCCTCATTCCACGGCCGTACCCTGGCACCTGAATCCCTAGCGCTTGATTCCCCTACGTGTTATCTAAAGTTTTGGCTGACCTGCGTAGTCATGGTGATGAAGAAGAGCAATATGTTAAAGTCGTGCCAGTTTGAGATGGTCAACTGCACTTGATATTATCTCTGCTTCATTCTTCTGGAAGACTCGTGCCCCGAATGTCGTGAAACTCAAGGATTTTGATTCGTTCAATTGGTGCTTTGCAAAATTTTTTAACTCATTTTTTTGTGTAGACGTGGAATTAATAGTGATGTTGAATTTCAACTTTCGTATTTGCTTAAGACAGAATTAAAGAAAGTAAGGTGAAAAAATGCACTAACAGAAGATGAAAATTGAGAGCATTGTGTTGTTGCAAGTCTAGAAGGTGGTGATGCACGGTTGAAAAAATTTTACCAGCTAACCTTGCGTCCACGGGCGTACTGTGAACGTTTTCATGAGTGAAAAATATGGAAGGTCGGTCGAAAATTTAAAACTACCGTCGCCTGCTGCGTAACATCTCGTGAACAACGTGTTATTTTCCTCTAACTTGTAAGGAAATAATGTTCATATATCTATGTGAAATATATTTTTAGCCTTTTATTAGGAGTAAGTTTTTTATATTTTGTTGTGTCTTTCGAGCTTATTCGCGTGGGACGTTTAAATAATCCGCAAATATATTGAACGGTAAATTTTTCACAATTTTGAAGTATCTTCAATTGATGAACACGTAACTGTGTTTGTGAGTAAATCGATAGGTGAACGCAACGTTGCACCATGACGCTGTTATGTCGGTCTCTATTTAATTGCACTTCTACCGTCACTGCCTTTAGGAGTTTCGTGTTTCCCTCATCAACTTTTGATGGTCTCCTCATGGGAAATATTTTCTTTGATCCCTGGTCCCCATATTAAAAATTGAGCTCGTGGAAGAACTGTGTGATATGTCCAAAACGAGCATTGCACAGCAGACGTCGCTCTACGTCCGGTTGTTGAACTAGACAAATCGATGGGCCGAAACTTGAAGTGGCTAATATTCAATACACCCTTCGTTACCTGTGCATGCTCTTGTATACCATGGGTGTCCATCTCGTGATAACCTCTCACGATTTGTCGTGAATGGTGTTCTATGGAATTACTCTTCTCGGGGATGTCTGACACTTCTACGTCGTATTAGAATAAGTGTCCGATAGCTTCTGATTTCATGGATGTGCTAAGGAGTATCCTGGTTACTTGTTACAGATTCTTGTCATTTGTTTCAAGAGGGGGCTGTGGGCTTAGTCGTTGGATATTATCTCTCCTTTTCCTTTCCTGTTTCGTGCAGGTTCGTATCATGTAACTGAAGTCTAGCTCGAGCGCACGAGTTTGATTTCTTTTACTTCAGTTTTTCGGGATGCTTGCACTGCTTGTTTCTGCCAGCTGTGGTAGGGTGGATCAATTAGATGTTGAAGTTTGTGGCGTTATATCAAACCTTTAATAAGAGTTCACAGTAACTTAGTAACGATTTTTTGAACAAATCGAAAGAGGTGGATTGGCCCTAATAATTAAAACAGATCCGTGTCAGTAACATGTCATTTTTTCCCTCGTGCGCATCCTTTTCGGTTCACTGCTCTCCTGTTTTTTCAATGCCTACTACTTTCTTCGTTAACTTTTATCTTGTTTCTCAAATTTATATCCAATCTTACTGTTCTAATGCGCAGGGGACCGTATGTGGGGCTGTACACAATTTGTGTACAGATTCATCGCTCTCTTGACTCCTTACTAAATGGTGTCTTCCTCCTTCCTCTCTTTGGAACACCTTGGTTTTTGTTAGGGAGACTCAAACTAATTTATCTATCGTGATATTTCTTTCATATGAGCTGTTATTACTTTCTTGTTATGTCTCGTGAGATCAAACTTCTGCCCTCTTGACCGCTGTATACATTTCTTCATTTCTTGAAAGCAATCGTACATGGCACGACTGATAAAAAGATGTCAGGAATGAAGCAATGTCTTGATTTGAGTGACGACATCATGTAAAGGTGAGCTGCACATTTCGACAGTTGTTTTTCTCCTCACTTGAACGCACCTATTACATGTTCTGCACATTCAGCATTTTTCAAATCAGAGCTCGTCAATACTGATTTTTCAAATCAGTATTGAACGCGTGACCTATTCTAGTCGATAGAAATAACTACGCTAAGGTTCCTGGACCATTCTTCCTGGTATAACTTCCTTTGTATAAATAATGAGCGTGCGCGTGCTGATTTTCATACCTCGATGTGCGTTGTCACGGTCGCTTCCATCATTGGGTTGCATTAGTGCGCGTCATTTTTTTAATGTCCTCGTTAGAATATTAAAAATCATGCTCCGAGATCTCGTAGCATTTCCTGGAGACTTTGAGTTTTTCGGTGGATGCGTATCAGCTTTTTTTCGTGCCAGTCCTTCGTATTCTTTCGTCTCTACTTATCATTTGTGATGGTGCAGCTTGCTCCTTTAATATTATACATTATAACTCCTTAGGATACGGTGAAGTGACCAATTAATCATTCATGTCAATTAGTTTATCATTCATGTTAGTAAGAATAGCTGTCTCAACTTTCCTTGTGTAAACTGTGTAACTTTTGGCGTAGTAAAAACTTGCGCAGGAGATGGATGTAAATATGGTGACTGATGCATCTCGTGACGTTGCATGCTGCGAATCGTTTACTCACAGTAAGTAATGTTATAGTTCAGTAATCCTTAGTAACTTGAATTTTAATGCTAGTATACTTAGAGTAGCGTAGAAACTATTGTAACTGTTGTCTTTAATTGAATTATAATGGTCATTTCTTGATTTCTAGTAGTGAGATAGAAATGTTTTCTCATACCTGAGAGACAGTTTCGGAATGACTTTAGTGTTATGCTCCATTCAGTTTAGTACTAACCATTACAGAATTAGTAACGTCAGATGTAAAGTCCTATTGTAGATGGTGTTTGTTTAAAGAAAGTCTTCGCTTTTGCTCTTGCTGGCGCTGGGTGATGTATTTTTCAGGTGACCTTCTACACGAGTGCCTTCTACATGGTTCTGTTTCAATCTTTACGCTCTGACATCTCTTGTCTTCAAGTGGGTCAGTGCTGCCAATGTCTGTTATTTTCGTGTTTTCTTCATTAAAATTCAAGCTGAAATGCCGGATTTACACAACCTGCAATACTTCTAGAACCATTTACGCAGCTCTGGGGACTTAATTATTGTTCATGTTTTCATCTTTACAGTTATAGACTTTTTTGGTAGAAGGACGTTAGTTCACGTGTGGTTGAAGAATAGCACTGCGCAAGATATCTATAATTTTTTTGAGATGTGTACTTCTAGTATTTTTTATTCTGTGAAAACTGATGTTCATCATTCATCTTTGGCAGCTTGTAACTGTGAAGACAAACCGTACTCTTTTGCTGGTATGTCTTGCAGCGTGTCCTGGGGACTTCAAGTGCTAGCGTGTTGAGCTTCACTGAAGGTGTAACCTCTTCAGTGTTTCCTGGGAAAATAACTCTCTTCATAGGTGACCATGACTCTTCTCCACAGAATCAGGGACATATCTTGCACCAAGCTGCTTTAGATTCAGCTTTCTAGTTAGGAAGGAAGTCTCTTTCATTTTCTCTTTCGTTTCCTCTGTCTTGGAAAGGAGGTGTTGGATTCAAATGAATGATGTCGTCTCTTCGAATTTGTGTATTAGTAAAACATATATACCTAGCGTAGCTACAACTGTATTCAAAAACAAAGTTTGGCTACTAAATAGAAGAGAGCAATTAATTATTCCCACGCTCTCTTCTCGCTCATGACGAATTCTCTGCCCGCCAGTGTCGTGTAAATTGCTGCCTCATCTAGCATATCACCAACTCAAGCGAATTCGAGTTGCATTGTCGAGATTTGGAGATGATTGTGTCGCACACGTTAGTTATCAAAGAAGCAATATATTCGCTGCGTTATAGTGTCTTCTGTATATAGTGCGCATAATGCGTGTATGTATCTCTTGCTCAAATAAACGTCTGAATTTCTATCTCAGATCTGTCGTAAGTCGCTGCATTAGAGTATCTAATATTTCTACGGGTTTCTCTTCTCACTTTGACATTCGTTGTGGCGAATTTTCTATTTATTTATAGGTTTCTTTAATGTTAGTTGTGCATGCGTTACAGTTAAGTTTTTCGAAAGTGATGTGTATGTTTCGATCTTCAAATGAGTATAAAGGTATTAATTAAAAATTATCCACATTGAATTAATTGAACACCTTTACGCTGATCGATAATCCCATTCACAAAGTTGGTTTTCAGCTTCTAAATTCCAAGTCGGGCTAAAGTTGCCTCGGCATCTGAAAGTTTCACATCCGAGTCCTGCGTCTGCTGTCATAGTTTTCTACAGTTCCAATTTCCCATACGTTCCCTCCAAAACTATTGTCAGTTTCCGACCCCTCAGGGGGATACAACTATTGTATCTATGGGAATTGGCACTCCGAGTGAGAAAAATGTGAGGGCCCTAGCTGAGATATAGATAGGCCTTCTTTTTGTTGAAATAAAATGTTTTTAGTTATTATGTTAAAGGACCACCTTTTTTCGGTTCACTGCTGTCCTGTTTTTCAGCACCTACTACTCTGTTCTTCAACTTTTATCTCGTTTCACGAACTTCTTTGTCAACTTTCTGTTCCTACGTCCCTTTTGCATAGATTCCGCATTCCCATATCTCCACACTAAATGGTGCCTTCCTCCTTCCTTTTTTTGAAACGCTCTTTTTTAGCGGTTAGGTTGGTAATTTGTATGAAGCTTTCACGGTGAAAGTGTCCTTATATATTAACCGGATAAGTTGACGGCTTGTCAGTATTATTTTTACTTGCAATACGTAGTATATTTCGAGGCAAAAAAGTTATCGGGAGGCTTCCTGATTTTAAGTAAAAAGGAGAGAACTAAAAATACCGTATAAAACATTTACTCGAATTAAAAATTGCAAGTAAAACAATAAAATTGAACGTTTCGAGCATTCGCTCATCTTCAGCAAAAAACAAATTTACCTTCATACATGTTCAATGTTTCTACTGAATGAGCGTTTGCTTTTCACTGCGCAAACTTCGTCATCCAAGTATGTAATGTACGTCGGGTCAAACGCGAAAGTCCTCGTTTTTTATTTGTGTGAAAAGCGAAATAAGAGTTGATTAGAGAATCTTGGAAACTTATGCAGGTCTTGTAGATCTGTGAAACGTTCTTGTCAATACCGAGGTGTACTGATGCTGTCCATCTTTTTTACTGTATTTCAAAATCTTAATTTGACTAGTAATTATCCCTAGCTACTAATCGTAGAGTTGCCATTACTTGCAGGGGTTATTTTGAGGAAACGAAGAAAATTGGATAGGTATTCAATTCATTTTATCTTTTCTCTTCATCTTCTTCTCTCACTAGCTCGCTCGCGCTTTCTTTCTCTCAAAAAAGGCATATGTCCCACATTGTCGATTATTTGTTGAAGTTTCGCTAAATTTTAATCTGTGTTCTCATTTCTAAATTTTTATTTTTGTCGAGGTACTTTCTACGCGTGTGTAAACACTGTACGACCGAATAAATGGTAGATCTCTGTGTGTGATTGTACTGATTGGAAGAAGATGAGTGGAATCTCGAGCCTTCTTTAGAAAGGGATTTGTACTCTCGTTTTTATACATTGATGTTATTGTATGTATTTCCTAGGATTTAATTTATATTAAGTATTACTTGCAGTAGTTATTGCATTGATCATGGAAACAAAGATATCACGTGAGCTACTCTTTTCTAGTAGAAAAGTTGGCGAATGGGTTCCTAATTTGACTGTTGTATATTCATTTTGTTGGAAGTATTTTGTTCCTCTACAAATATGCCTTTAGATTGCATTAAACGTAATCCTAAAGTTATTATTTAGAGTGCATGGTTTTGAATTAGTTGATTATCTAGTTTATTTACGGCAGAAGTTTTTTAAACTTTACGCTAGTAGACAGATCCTAAGAAGTCAACAAAGCGTATTAGGCGTTTCGCTTGACACTTGCTATCTTGATGCTCAAAACTACATATTATGTTATTGTAGACTTGAATTGATTGCAATTTGCAAGTCGATTGTTTGCGCAGTATTATAGATAGTACTCATAGGAAATTAAGGATTAAAATTAGAATATTGCTACAGAAAGGATCCGAGCTGCCCATTCCTTTGTTGCTACACGACACGACCCAAGCCGTCAGGCTACAATCAAGCGCAGGCTACAATCAAGCGCAGGCACGAGAGTAGGAGTAGAGCAGAAGGAGTAAGTGGAAGATGAGAGTCAATTTAGTACCAGCATTCTAACTAACTGTGACTGATGACAACCATTACTAGCTCGTGCACTTCTGCCAGAGATAAGGAAAAAAGTAACGGTCACACTCTCAGTCACCTACCTCCACACTCAGGCACATAACGTTTGTTTCATCATAAGAAAGCGGCCGTTTTAAGTATGTGATCTACGCTAGGAGTAACAAATGTAGTAACTAACGAAGCGATCTCGCGACTCTAGGTTGCGGAGGCTACATGTTGAAGAATAGGCGCTCACCAGAACAGGACTAGTGCTCCTGGGGGTATGAGAAGGATTTTTGAACTTTACTCATCGAAAAGAGAATAGAAGTAAGCTCATAATGCCTGTCTGACTTGTATCATAGAATCCTAGCATGCTTTGTTACTAATTAAGTAGGTTCTTGCCGTGAAGATAGTTGGCAAGCTCTGTCTTCCTTTTTCTCCTGACATATTTACGGGAGAGCGCGCGTAACATCACTTCCATTTAATTACCTTTCATTTTATTCACGTTTTCCTTGTATGACAGTTTCGTCGAGGAAATGCTTTACTTGTCTGTTTTTGTTTGCAGTACATTGTGAAAAACTATGCTAACCTCGGAGCAAATTTTTTTCTCTATTATAAAAGGCAAAATAAATTTTTCCTGTGATGATCGCATTTCGTTTACAAAAACCAATCTTTGAATTTTAACATAAATTACAGTATACTAACACGCAAAGCAAAACTACAGTACTCATGTCTCATGTCTACAGTACTCGTAGATGTTGAATGAATGCGCAGCTTCTTTGTAGAATTAAACTCACTTCGCCGCTGTTTTAAAGGGAAGAATTTTTTAGGGACTCGTCTCAGAAAACCGTTGCGTAAATATTGACCTTCGAACGCCTCTCTCTACTCAGCTCAATTTTCAACTATCTGCTTTCTCACGTGTTCGCTTTCGTCGCTGTCTGAATAGCAATGACGTGTTGTTGAATGATATGATTTATGTTCTTAACGGGTCAACGCTGTGCCTGTGGACAAGATATAGCCACTGTGTTACAATTAGGGAATTGATGTTGGTTGTTAATGCGATATGGCCCCTGTATAGATTGATAGATTGTTTTATTTTCTGACCACAATTCTCTTGTTTGACTTTTTTTCGTGAAATTTGATCACAAAGTATAACAAGAGAATTTTGGCCAGAAATAAGGCCAACCTAGTTACTCTGCCGCCACACATGAATTACTTCAATGTGTTCTAAATCTGATAATCTTTTTATTCGTTAACGACAAGCTCGATCCTTTGTTATGCTTCATTAGAGTAAAATTTTATCAAATTCGTGTGCTTGTTGTCGCCATAATCTTTGTATCGTTAACATATACTGTACTGTATTTATGTATGGGTTCCATAATAAACTTCAATTTAACATGCGTTCCACAATTTTCCTTTAGTGATGCTTTTATTCAGATTTTTGTTGTTTATTATGTTTGTATTTGAAGGTGACCCTTACTAAACACTGTAGGTTACTCACCGTAACTTCAGAAGTATGTTGAGATCTATTTTGTTTTGTTCCTGCAACATCAATAGGAACCTGTTGTGGAATGAATGAAAAGTAAAATTTTAATACTCTTTTTGTTTTCCTTACATGGCGCTTTCTTGGAGGAGGTTGGCTCTAGTTTGTGCAGACTTTTTATAGTCTTTTAACTTTATTTTTCAGTTCCCGCATTTTTTAACTTGGTGCATCTGAAAAGTTAAAGTTCTGAGACCTGATTAATTTCAGCGTACTTAGAGGTCACTACAGTTATCTAACATATTTTAGACACACCTAAGAGTCTATCGTGCAAGATTTGCCCGACATCAGTGTTATCATGGAGTGTCATTAGATGATGAAATATTGTAAATTTTCCTCTATACCTCTGATTGCAATTCGTGCTATTCAACGTAGTTTTGTGATCCACAAATTTATGTGCCACGTGTGAATTATTATTTGTATTGTGTGTGCATTCGCGAAAAAATTCTAACTGTGCAATTTGAGTACTTTCTTGTTGAGCTTGAGTTTGATTTAGATTAGCGTGATGCTTGCTACATTAACCGCCTCATGAGCCACCGAGCTGTGGAAGCTTTCGGGGCTCGTTCCTGAGTGTGCCTGAAGATCTCGCGCCAAACTAGGTAAGAATTATTTCCTTTTGGGATTGTAGGTACATTTCAGAATTTGTCTTCTGTTCAGTGTTTTTTTTCATTCAGAAGAAGCTGTCGTTCATTATTATGTTTTTTTTCATGTCTTTTTTCATGCTTTTTCTGAAACAGATTAAAGTATGGTTCATCTACTGAGACTGTCCATTTCTCCATACCATTTACCTCAAATAGGTGTCGACGTCATTGAAAGACTACTCGACGAAGGAAGGGAGAAAGAGCTTGTAGAAAACTGAAAGAAGAAGAATTGTTGATCAGGATAAAATCAAAATATTTTAATCATCAGTAATTTGCCTCCACGGCGATGGATGTGTTGACCAGCCCGATTATGTGTAGTACTAGCGACGACAATTGGACCAGGGCTGATCTTGAGCACTCTCCTCTGAACACACGTCTTTGAGAAAACGCTATCTTTTCGAATATGCATCATTTAACGATAAATTTTTCTATTGAGCATAATCACAAATATTTTCTACTCTACTACGAGCAGAGGAAGACTCTAGTCCAATTATGAGATGGAAGTTATTTTATGCGAAGATAATTTTTAATAAATTTTCTTCGTATGGCCAGAGGCATTTAGTTTCCTTCGGAAAACTGGCTTGCGGTATAATATCCTATGATACGATAGTTCAACTTTTAACTCGTGTTGCCGTATGTAGTATGACCGGTCTCGGGAAACTCTCCCATCACTGCTTTCTTTATTCTCATCAAAGCACCAATATCTATTCAATTTTAGTCTATTGTTAATATTTTGTATAGTTCGCTAATTTTGTTTGCTTTGACTTCAATGTGTCTAGCACACAGAGCTATGAATTGTGACCATTTCCCTATGGATGTAGGGTCTAGTTAAATAAAATACAAATTTGTATCTATTAAACTTCCATGGGCTTTGTCGAACTCTTCGATTACATGTGTGTAGGTACAAACTAATGATAGAAATTTATGAATTTGGTGATAGTGACTTCCTGTCTCATGCAGATATAACATTTTATCTTTGCTGTCTCTGGAAATGACGGGTGTATTGTGTTCAACTTTCTACGTAACTTACCTTATTTTGCTTCCTTCATATTTCTCAGATGCATAGATGATCAAAATACTGAATTCACTGTGTATGCATTGATGAAGATGGTGCAGCGCATTAATGTTTAGATTGATATTTTATTGATAAGATGAAGATATTTTAATTCTTATCAATTATTCTTAATTAAATTCATCATTTATGCCGTTACACGTTTAAGATACGTTTAATATGGATTCAACTGATTCAAATATTGGAAATTTATATATTTTTTCATTAGTTAATGCTTATCTTCTTTGCTCTAAATAACATATTTTTTACCCAGATCTGCTGCCATGTCTGGAGGTAAGTCGCTGAATCCTTTTGAAGACGACCTCGTTGAGGAGGACAACGAGGATAAGGATGACTCAACTGTCGCTGTCAAGAAAAAGAAGCCTGAGGCTAATACCTTCCAGCGCGAGCTGCTCAAGATTGAGAAGGAGCAGGAGAAGAGAGTTAACAAGATAAAGGAGAAAGAGAAGAAGGTCTCAGACAAGAAGAATAAAGAGAAGCAGGCGAAGGAAGAAAAGGAGAAAAAACGTGATAAGCGCCGAAGCGTGTCTGAAGTGCGTGGAGAAGCTCGCTTGGGCACCATGAACAGACTCTCTGCGCTCTTCAACTTCAACAAGATGAACAAGTACGAGGAGCCTGAAGCACAACAGGAGCTGCAGCTGGAAGACAAGGAAGATAAAGATGCCCCTCCTCCCTTGCCGCCCAAACCCGACCCTAACTCGCCTGTCATGAGGAGTGCTGGCACTCGCATCAACTTGTGAAGTCTCCGAGCTGAAAATTTTGGGACAATAGCAGTCATTTTGTCATTTATGATCGTTTAATTAACTCTTCGCTTATTGGTCGCGTTCATTCATACTTTATGAACGTGGTAACTCCTCAAGGAGTTCCGCGGAAGGGGATTGTCTTCCCCCACACCTTGGGGACTTAGGGCTCCTGGGGATATTTAGGATACCTGAACTACATTCGGAGAATATGCTGATAATGATTTTCTCCACAGTTTACGCTGTAAAACTAGCGCTTCTAAGTGAGACAAACCTAGCTACCCACCACGAAATCAGCAACACAATATAGTGGCACAAGTTTTTTCGAAATTTTGATTTGTGGTTAGATGGGCTTCATTATTCTTCTTTTACTTCTCTGTCTCTCTCGTGGTGGAAGCCAGGTGTTCTGTTTAACCGACCTTTTAAAAGAGGATTTCGTCGGTTTATAACTATTGCACATTTTGCACTTATTGAGATATTCACGTCTTTTGTTCGCGTATAGCGAGCTGTGCCAACCGAGATACCCAAATTTTGCGCCTTCGAGCTGCCACGCTAACTTAAACTTTACCGAGTTTCTCAGTGATTGTCGCTGAACTAAACTGAAATGGATGTTCAACCCTAAATAGAATTCTAATGGGTGGGGGTGAAAAAACTTAGTGACCTGCATAGTGCGCGTATTTGAGATTGTGTGGCTCTTACTAATAAGGGAGGATTGCCTGGAGAATGATTGCAAACTCTGAAAACAACATGCTACAAGAGTTTCATTGTGGGCGACGTATAATGATGTTTTCTTCACTTGTCTTTGTCTCCCTCTATCTGATAAAGACTTCAGTGCTCTTTAAACATCTCATACCAGTTCTACTCTCCTCTTACCTTAAAAATCTCTTTCATATCTATTAGTCTGCCTTTAACTTTTTATTATCATGCATTTGATTGGACTCCGTTTACTCGACGCACTTGATATCCACTTTCCTTTCATTGGTTAGATTATTGAGAAGGATGAGGTCCTTGTAATCCGTTACGCTTTAATTTGGTTGTACAAATTCTGAAAATAACCTTCAATCACGGGAAAGTTTCGGGCACTGGCTCGGACATTGTTGATTTTCAATACTGACATCGAAACGTCAATTATTATTGTAAAAATTTAATTCGTTTGTGTATTTTCACACCTGGTATCGTAACGTCGGACTAACACTGTATGTGTGACTTCGAAGTTTGTTTTCTAATATATAGATGTGAGAGAGCTTTTTCCACGTTTATTGTAGAATTTCTTCAGATAATTTGTAATGTGTTGCATGGTGATAATTGTTAATACAAGTAATTAAGTTACTGCCGTTTAATTAATGGATTTTATTTAGCTATTGCTTTAACTCCTGGCAGGAGTTGACGTTAGATCTTTCACACCTTTGACAATTGTTTTCAGCTAAGAGTGTTGATATTTAATTATGTGATCAATCTCTTTACCTAGTATAGGAAGTGCATGCACTTTACACATAGTGAACTTTTCTACACGTTTGTGACTGTAGTTATTTCCTACTTTGATGTTAGGCACACCATCTGCTTTCAGAGAGTCGTTCAGATTTTGCCCTGACGAGTTTTATAACAACCTGTTTTGAAAAATCCCCTGAACAATATCAGTGACCTCATTTGAAGTGGAAAGTTGGCTTCCTGAGGGCGCTTTTCGCATACCAACTTTCAACTGTTTGGGATACAACGCTCAGCTGTGCCGTAAAATTGGTGAGATACAGTGCATCCATTTTTCTTCTTTTTCCGTCGGTACACTAGAAAAAAAAATTTTAGTGTCTTTATGGCATCGTTTAGTTGCTTCTGTGTGACGACTTTTACTAATTTATTTGCATGAGAGAAACTCTATTCGACCTAACCCAGTCCGTGAATTGGTGTGTCCTGATTGTTGTAGATTGTATAACTATGGTCTACTCAACAGTTCGTAGTCCAATTGTGCGTTTATTATGGACAGTAACTTTTAAGGGTAATTAATCATTCTTAATTTAGCTGATGGAATTGTCATGTAGCTAAATCGAGTAGTTGTGACATTTCGCATCTCTGTCGTGTGCCTCTGTTTGGGAGGGAAATAAAAACACATCTGATGGTAGTGGTCTTTCTGATTTTTGTTGAGGGTCAAGCTTTTTTTAGGTTTGTGTTGATAACTTATAGTACAGATTGATTAGAAATCCTGAAATATCTTGTAATTAACTTTTTCTCACGGAGCCCATTCAGTTTTTAGCTCAAAACTTTCATTACAAATAAGTTTTTTATACCTACGTGATTTTCTCCAGTTTTAGCTTCCAGATTGGTTCTGAGATAATGCTCACGGATTTATACAAAATTAATTTAATTTGAACTTTAAAACCCTAGATTTATATATATTTCATTCGATGTCATGCGGCTACGTTGAAACGGAACTTTCAAAGTTTAATTGTTCGAGAATCTAAGCCGTTTTTTAATTACGTTTTTTCCAGAAAACCTTCCCAAGTTTTGTTCGTAGGATTTCATCATATTGCACCATTGCAAAACCATATCAAAATATTAAGACTTGCTTAATGCAATTTCTCTTTTTTGGTGGGTCTATGTTTGAACTCTTAACTGCATTGTGTGGAATGAATGAGTGCATGTTTTCACGTGCATTGATTTGAATTCTAACAACTTGTGTGAATTTGATGCAATTATTTACCTCTTAAGATTAGAAACCTCATCTTAAGACAGTGTCACAAAAGTATCGTTGATCGTGTCTTCATACAGAAGTTTCGTCGAGATTCAAGACACGGTCTTGAATCTCAGTTCTACTATTGCGCAGCGTTTCTCAGTCTAATTATAAACTCAATCAATGAGCACGTTCGAACGTAGGTTTTATGCAAGGACGTTGGGCTTGGAATAACAATCTTTGTCACACGTAAATTAAGCGTCACTGCAGCGCGCTTGAACAAAAACTGGAACCAAAGCCGAACTTGAACAATTAGTGGTTGTTCAAATGGGTAGCAGTTTTCAAAAGACAAGCAAAATTGAAGAAATCCCCTCAGGGGGATACAACTATTGTATCTATGGGAATTAGCGCTCCCAGGGGGAAAATGTGAGGGCCCGAGCTGAGAGTTAGGTAAGCCTTTTTTGTTGAAATAAACGGTATTTTTGTTAAGGACCACCTTATTTTGGTTCACTACTGTCCTGATTTTCAGCACCTCGGACTTTCTTCTTCAACTTTTATCTTATTTCATGAACTTCTTTCTCAACTTACTGTTTCCAAGCTCCTTTTGCTTAGATTCCTCATTCTTTTATATCCATACTAAAGGGTGTCTTCCTCCTTCCTCTCATCGATACGCTCTTTTTTTGTAGTGGTTAGGGAGGCTTAAACTAACTTATAATCTAATTGAAGTAACTTGCAGTACTTGACAGTACAGGAACGTTGGGTCCATGCAGAAGATGCAGGCCAAGGAAAATAAAGCACTAACTTCTTCTGAAAACCGAATATCTCAACTTCCAGTTGACCATTGCTACAAGCGCAATTGACGATCAATGACATCTTCCGAGAGATCTTCGAGATGATCAGAGTCTCCAAAACCGCATCGACTGACCGCGACGAAATTGAGAATGAATAACTGCAGCCAGATATTTATCAGTCCTTCAACTTTCCAAGCGGTAACAAAGAGCACCACGACGCGAGACTCTTTACCTAAATTTGTTTCAAAGAGCCAACGTCAGCTGTTAGTGTTACCATTGCTAATTGTATTCTTTGCCTAACTTGACCGTTTTACTTATGACAGTGCGTTGAAAAAAAGTTATTTTTAACCATAATTCAAAACGACTGGGCCAAATGTATCCGTATTTAAAATAGAAATTCTAGAGTACATGGATTTTTATAAGAGTAGCAATGAGAGTTATTTCGAACTGAGATCTCCAGCCCTAAGAAATTTCCAAGTTGCCTGCTTTGCTTCTCCATCATCTCATCAGAAAATAGTGATAGAAATCTCTGAGCAAAATGATTTTCTGGCATCCCGTTCTAAATTAGGTTAATCGACTTTCTCTCGCAGGGGCAGGTTTTACGTACTGGCAATAAAAATGCTTTCACATGGTGTGTTATTTCTCATTCACTGCACTGACCTGTTCGAAACCTCACAAATTCCGTAGTATAATTATAAATTCAATTTTTCGTACGATTAAGAACGAAAGTTTTCTCTCCACCTTTAACACTTTATCACAGCTCAGTGTCACGGATGTTAGTAACATAGGATAACTCGAATGTTGAGCTTCCCGCAGGACGTTAACATAGTCTCGGTATGCAGAGAAAATGAAGAACTCTAGTCTCCAAGAAAGAATTCTCAAATTAGCTACATATTCTCTTCCTCAAAGTAGTTTCATATCGAAATAATTTGATCCAAAATGTTCCATTTCGCAGAGGACATTTCCAAGAAAGAATTCCTTTAAAATTCAAGGCAATTTTGAGACTTTTCATAGCGCATGCACAAGAATCCACCTAACAAAGTGATAGTCACACCGCAACTAAAATAAATTTCGTTAAGGACTACATGGTATTCATGCAAATTTGTTTCAAATTCGGAGCAACTAACGGCAGAATCTCATAGAAATTGCGAAAGGAGAAACGAGACAACAAAAAGTTCCCTTCATGTGAAAATTTGATTTTTTCCGAACGAGCTCAACACATTGTTCATGAGCAAAAATTGAGGAAATTAATCCAGGATAGACTCCAGCAACAAGTGCTACAATTATTTCATGGGTAAGCGAGAAATAACTTGCCAGAACCCAACACCAATTCTCGCAGAGCATACCGCGAAGTGGAGACAATCCACACGTCTCCCGTTGGAGCAACTAAAAATTCCCATTCTTCATCAAAGACGACCATGATACAAACACTTCAGGATGCTATTTTGACGACGTAGGCGATTTTCCGACTACAAATTCGTAATTGAAACTAAAATTACTCATTCTTGAGGAAACAGAGAATCGACACTGGAAACTCTAAAATATATTACACATGAACCAATGTTAGAAATCAACATGCCCAATGAAGAAATCAATACTATTTTCGTTGCCTAAGCATTACAATTTTTGAGTACCAGAGGCTGAAAAACAACGATAGCGCTGAACCAAGTGCTGAAGACTAAACCGAGGATAATTTCAAGGTGTTGTCAGCATAAATTAAGATTTACTGGACTTGATCAAGTTTGTTTCGGACAGCTTAAAGGAAAACTCTCACTTCACTGCTTCACTTAGAACACTACTTTTCGCAACCAAAAATAAAAAATTTGAGTTAGAAATAACAAGCAAATCATATCCCAAAGCAGCACGCTGATATCAGGAAATTTTGCCTCAAATAGGAATGTTGTGATCGCTTCAGCTTTAGGTCAATTGAGGACAGTCAGAAATGAGAGCAAGGATCATGTTCTCAAGCATAATTGTGCACCAATAATAATCATAATAAAAAACAGGCGTGTGAAGAGCGCAAACAGCCTACATACTGCAAAGAATAGTAATTAATAAATAGACAATAACCTTACATCTACACCCAAATTATTCGGCATGATTATCCTACTCTTAGAAAATGAAGACAGCGACGGGGACCTCCTCAGAACGGAGACACACACGTATAACTTTGCAACTTACCGCTCAAAATACGAGTACATTCGCTACTCCACACAATAAGAAACATCAAGTTTTACTCACGTTGTAAACTGAGCTTCAGCCGCAAATAATATGAGCTCTTCCCACGATTTAGACTTCCATGAACGCTTCTTTACTCATGGGCAACACTCACAGCAGATGTAGAAAGAAGATAGTTCATTTCTACTTCCATTCTCAGGAAAACTTTAGCAGCTAACAGACGTAAGACTTCACAGCAAAATGGGCTAATGTAAAGTTTCATAGGTTATTTCAACTCCAAGACTGCGTCAAATTTTTGACGACGAAATGTACCGCGAAGCCTCATTATTAATCATTTTGCTTAAGATGATTAGAAACGCTAAGTCTCGAAACTTTTATTAGAGTTTAAAATGGTTTCCGATACCGATGGAAATATAACCAATAATGAAAATATTTCAAAGAAAATTTCAGCAACTCAAGAAGAAATTTGCTTCTTTTCCAGTCAATATCAAGGGCATGGAAAGGGTGGGAACAGCACATCCACCACTTCTGTAACTTTAGTATTAAGTTCAATCATGAAAACTATCCAACGAGAAGCAAGACGATGAAGTACGTGACCTGCCTCAACCTACCAAGCACTCAGGAGCAAAATTTGTAAAAAAAAAAAAATAAAACATAATATGGAGCTAACTAAGAAACAGAGTGAAACTGATGACACTAAAATAAAAGAATTCGTCTAAAACGGTATGATCATCATCCTAGTCTCCAGTGAGGCATCGACTACCTTACACATTTTAGGCACCACATGAAGGGGCATTATAATGCATACAGCATCAAAAAAGAAAGCTAACAATAATAATAATAATTTTGGAAACATACCTAAAAGAGGACTCAGGAAAGTGGATCAATAACAGGAACTAACTGGTGATGAAGAACTGACTCAGAGCTAATAAGGCATAATGTATGTTTAGCAAATATATAACGGACTACACAATACACGTCCCTAATTAGCGAAGTTCACATCCTTCGCCATCAATAAGACTTTTGTCCCATTTATAATAAAGGTCACCATCGTTGACATAAGGTCCATAAATTGAGCCACATTACTTGCCCAATACTCAGTCATCCAACACGTAGGTGGAAAACAAAAATGCCAGGATATTGAAATATTCTTCATCAGAGAGAATAAAATGAAGAAGAGACGTCAATCACAAATACAACTTGACACTGAACTGGGCTCGCTCAACTCAGAACAGTAGAGCTAAATGAGCTCAAAGTCCAAGAAACAATACTGCAGAACCTTACCAGGAACAATTTTGTGGCTTGCAAGAAATGATGTACCAGAGCACATTGCCACTGACACTTCAGAAATGATCGAGAAGCTGCAGTAAAAACTGTCCCGACCTAAAAGCCTAGGCACCGGTCAGACATGTTCATATGATTCTGCCCAGTTGTTCACTATAGCCAGCAATAGCATGAAGTACAGAGTAGAGAAGAAGACTAGAGGTAGAGCAGTTGAAGAATAAAGCAGTAGGAAAAGTAGGAAGGTTCTTATGCTGGTAGTTGAGGGTGTTAGCGGTTGGCATTCTTGAGTTGGTTGCTTAGCCAGTCAAGACCTTCGTAGAGGCCATCTCCACTGGTTGCGCAGGTCGCTTGGATGTACCAGTTACGGTTGCGCAGGGAGTGCAAGCCCAACTTGTCAGTGATCTCAGCAGCATTCATAGCATTGGGCAAGTCCTGTCAACAAATTCAAATGAGCGAGGGACAGCTATGTACATCTAACTAAATAGAAGGAAATACCAGACACTCCAATTTATCAAAAACCATTCCTAACAGTAATAACACTAAAATCAGCTCTAAGAAATTCCAAATATTTTTTAGCAGGGCTATAAATATTAATAATCTGATATGGAATTATTATTGCACAAATGATTGATTACAAGTTAATTACACACAACAAAGACATTCGAAGAGAATGGTGAAAGGCTCCATTTTGCACAAATTTAAGAGGAACACAAAATATATGCACAAGTTGTGTTCCCACACAGGATCCTTTACTCACAGAAACAATAAGTCAAGAAGGAAGAGTAGGAAACAAGATAAATGTTGAACAAAGTCAGAAGAGCTAAGAAACAGAACAGCAATAAAAAAAAAAAAACCTCAACAAAAGACACAAAAGATTTCATTTCAACAAAAAAGGCCTACCTATCAATTTGATACCACACATTTTCCCCAAAGAATGCTAATTCCGATAGATCCAATAGTCATTTCTCTCTGTGAGGACATTATTGTAGAAAACAAAGTTCCCATTAAAATGAGTAACCTTGGGACTCAAAAATTAGGAAAATTATCTAAAAATTGTGGGACCCCATCAGCTCATATGAGAGAGCTTAAATTTCATTCCAGGTTATTATTTCAGGCTACTTAGCTATAAGACGTTCTATCAGCTATATCTATTATCCCTCTTCTTAGCTATAAGCTCAACCTAGGTTGCTTTTCTATCAAGCTGAGCATCAAAAATTGAAACAATTCAAGCAGGGAAAATCGATATCTTTATGAACTCCATTTAAGAAAGACATTTTTTCAAAATGAAAATCGCATAACACTGATTTTCTGCTAGCTAACTATAAAATGAGTGAAGACCAGTATTGACACTAATAATCAGGAAATGGTACTTTTATTAGTTGGCTTTACAAGACATGCTAATCTTCATTCAGTCAAGTTGACTTTCTTAAATATCGGCAAGATTTTCCCCTCATTCTAGGTGAAGAATACCCAGAACTTAGAATGAAAATACCCTGAAGTTGAGCTTTAAGTTGTATTCCTTTTTGATATTTTGGTAGTACAAAATAAGAATATACAAAGAGTGCAAATTGAAATTAAAAAAGCAGTAGTTAAACTCATGAATTTCCACACAATCATAAATAGGCATTATAATTGTATTTTAATATCCTAACAAACAAAAAGGAACAAAAAAAATACACACATAACTTGAGAAAAAAATGGCAGCACATTTTGTACTGTCTGGAAAGTAGTAAAGTTGCATTTGTTCATAATTAAATTGCTATATTTTGGTTAAACCAAACCACTTACTTGCTTATTGGCGAATATAAGGAGCACAGCATCTCTTAATTCATCTTCAGCAAGCATCCTCATAAGTTCTTCTCTGGCTTCACCAATGCGCTCACGATCGTTAGAATCCACAACAAAAATTAGTCCCTGCAACACAAAATAACTTTAGAAACCAAGATAAACTACAAGCAAAACATAATTACCTAATACTGCAGCAAAGAATGTTATGTAACAATTATTTTAATGCAGCAACAAGGGATTCAAATTATGGTATTTATTGCATTGAACCCACACCAATACTCCAACTTAATTAGAAATCAATTGAATGAAAAATCAACAACTTTTTCTGGTTATCCAGATGAAAGTCTCCTTTAAAAAATCAAACAAATAAATATATACACAATTTTTTGTTGCATTTGTTACTATACAAAAAAGATAATTGAAAAATAACTACATGAAAAACATACCTGTGTGTTCTGGAAGTAGTGCCGCCACAATGGTCTGATTTTGTCTTGACCACCAACATCCCATACTGTGAAGCTGATGTTCTTGTATTCTACAGTCTCAACATTAAAGCCAATCGTGGGAATGGTCGTGACAATCTCACCCAATTTGAGTTTGTACAAAATTGTGGTCTTACCAGCAGCATCCAATCCTACCATTAGTATACGCATTTCTTTCTTGCCAAAAAGGCCTTTGAACAAGTTTGCAAACACATTGCCCATGTTTGTGGATATTTTTTACTACCTGAAAGTCAAATAACAAAATTAATCAAACATAAATGTTGATCACAATCTTAGCTCTAATGAGGTCACAACTATCATGATATATTCAAATTGTGACAGAGGAACTACAAAAAGTGTAACAAGCTTGGCCATTCTGTCACTCTCTGACTTTGACTATGAGGAATACCATGCTAAATATGAAAAAACTTATAGCAAGCTAATGGAAACATTTGAAGGAGATTAGATATTAGTTTAAGCCTCCCTAACTGCATCAATGGCATTCTAAAGAGAAAAAGGATTCTTAAGTCACCTTCTTGTATGCATTGGCTTCCATAAAAAATTCCTTGGGCATAGATACAGTAGGTAGGTTAAGAAGAAAGGCTATGAAAGAAGATAAAAGTTAAAGAAGAAAGTTAGAGGTGCTGAAAAATAGGATGGCAGTAAACCAAAAAAAAGATGATCCTTCACAAAACAAAACATTTAATTTCAACCGACCTCAACTCTCAGCTTGAGACATTACATTTTCTCCTGGGAGGGCTAACTCTTCTACATACAATAGTTGTTTCCTCATCAGGGGGTAAACATTTGACGACAAAAATTCAAACATTTTCTTACGATAAGACATAGAAATTCAAAACAGAGCTATTAATTATTTTTAAAAGAACAAGTACAAGTTTTTTAAGCCTTAATGACCAAATTATTTTGCTCTCAAAAAAGTATTAAAAGAATTTCCCTTAATACAAGGAGCAAATCCATCAATTGATGGCCATTTGAATTTTACCTTCAAATGTCTTTTCAGTCAATAGCCCAACAGATTTATCACTACCTTACTTAACTTTTTCCATTTTACGTAGATTGCAAAAAAGTAGGAGCACTCTAGCATTACTAATTGATGTAAACAGATATATACTACCTACAAAGACCGACCATTAATTGATGGCAGTACCTCTCAAACTGTGGGTGTGAGTGTATGTATGAACATTTGCTCCTTGCTACTCATGCTATAGGGATTGAAAATAGTGACATTGTTTCTGTATTGTTTATTGCAGAAACAATTGTATATACAACTGAAACTATTTTATGTAAATGTCTGCAAATTCATTCAATACATGACCAATAAGCCAGATAAATTCAGAATTAAATTCTGATTGCTTGTAAATGTGGAGAATAAATACTCATTCAATGGATTTTCTTATCTTAAGAAAGATGACAGCAGGAAGGGAGATTTGAGTATATCTTGAAATCTAGTACTACAATTGCTTGCATCATTTTTGAACAAAGGCTGCAATGTTATATGTGATAACTATTTCACATCATTAGATCTTCCTAACCCTCTTGCTGTTAGAAAGTGCAGTATTGTAGGCACAGTGCACAACAATCTAAGGGAAATTACAGCTGAATGTAAAATGACTAAAGCTCTTCATGAGACAAGTGTGATGAAATGTAAAGGGAAGAAGAAAACTATAACTACGCTTGCATCATACCAGTGGAAGAAATCAAAGAACGTATTTATTCCAAGTACTTTGCGTTGTGATGTCATAACACCCACAGAAGGAAATCTGAAGAAAAACCTTAAACTGTTTTGTTCTCTAAGAAGAATAAAGTAGTAGTAGTAGTAGATAAATTTGACTAGACAGCAAGAATGTATTAAGTCAAAAGCTTTGAGTTGATGCTGGCCTATGCATGCATTTAATAATGTGATTGACTCAGCTTTGATCAACAGCTACATTTTATGAAAACATGTTTGCAAAGAAGACATAAGCCAAAGAAAGTTAATCCAGAGGTAAGTGAAGAGTTGATCAACAGCCTGCCTTGCAATGTTCCTAAAGACAAAGATGTGTATCTACAAGAAAACTACCATATCTAACATGCTACTTCATAAAAGGCAAGAATAGAACAACAAATAACTGCACTTCTTGTCAGCAACACATGTGCAGAACTCAAACCTACTGCCCATCCTGTTCATCAAAATAAATTTTGGGCCCAAATTTTTTAATAAATTAAAAGCTATCTAAAGCTGGGCTCACAGTCCTTGAAGGCAGTTCAAGTTTCTGGTCCTTCTAATCTTAAATTATCATTCATGAAATCCAGTAAGGTATGAACTTCTCATTGAAGCATTTAGAATATGTAAATGGTATGAGTGCATTATCAATATACACCAGAAAGGATGGCAGTTGATCTGGAGTTAAGGTTAGCTATTGAGATGGTTTAAAAATGTGAAATCTATTCAAGAGAGGAAAGAGGAGGGAACCATTTAGTACAAAACAAAGATCATGGAGAATTTTAATTAAATGACCAAGAAACTTTTCTTTATCTCACAGCACTTCAAAATGCTGATAAGTCATTCTTTACAAGAATTGTTATCAACTGAGATAAAATTATACACTAATGTGCTGTCTCCATTAATTGAAATACAAAAATTTCATACTGGTCAAGGGTGGATAGAGCCTGACTTCATTTGTTTCCTACTATGCAATTATAAAATTTCCTGCTACAAATTAAGAAAGGTTTTACTAAGCAAAACCTCACAAACAAGATAACCACCAATATGAAATTGCTCAATTTAATTTACTTGTAAATTAAATTCATTCAACTCAACAATTATTCATTCCAATTTTCAAGGTTAGACAAAAACTCTAACCCTGGTTACAACAAAGGCTATCTCAATAAAGCAATAAAAAGGGCCCATTTAGCATGAACAAGAAAATGGGGAACCCATGCACAAAATGCCTTACCAAACATAATACCCAGCACATAGAGAGAGCAAGTTAAGAAGGAAGGAAAATACAAAGAAGAGAGAAAGATAACATAAAAACTGATAGAAGTAAAGTTGGCATGAAAAAAGCTCTCAAAGTCTATTTATAGCTGAGATTCTCTAACAGTATCTCATGAGGGAGTGCCAGTCCAAATAGCATAGGATTGACAAACCAAAGTAACCAAAACTTCTTGTCCATCCTATGTCCCTTGAGTAGGAATCAATCTGGCAGATGTAAGGGGACCAAGCCTGTTAGGCCTAAATTGGATAAAACTTGAGATAACATAAGAATATGAAGCTTGTATCAGCATCTTTAATTTCAACGTGAACAAATAAAAAAAGAGGTCCCTGAAAACAGAACTGATTGGCATACTTCTCAGGTTTGGTGCATTTCATGTTAAAAGGACTAACCTTGCATTCAAGTATATCATCCTTTGTTGAACTAAATTTCAAAACCATACCCTAACAAATTTTAAGGTCAATTACTTTTTCCATAACAACCCGAAACAAAACACCAGCAGCATTTAGTTACATATTTAAACTGGTTGTTGAATTTTCATTACAAACTACTCATAATGGTAAATGACTGAATGATTAAGCCCAAAGTATAACTACAATAGCCATTGTCCACCTATGTGTTTTCAATTGAAATAAACAGCACATGAAATACTTATTAAAGCTCAATATCTTGGTAACCACTTAGAATGGATGTAAAGAACTTTACATTCTTTTGAAATATGTGAAAATTTTACCAATATATTTGCAACTAGCTGGGCTAGGTATAAGTACAATTTTGTAAGCTACTTTTAGCAGTAAAATATATACATTTGCCCAATAAAGGGTTTTGATGTTGTGAAAACTCAGCAGTTTTATACAAAAATTTTGGACATGACAATATGCTGAAGTAATTTCATGTAGAAATCAGAATTTTATTCAACGACAATGTGGTTGTATGATTTTATGT
>JACJUY010000181.1:298477-319472 GCA_014220935.1 Platorchestia sp. MABIK | reverse complement strand
ATCAACTGATACGTCACCACAAGTAGAATAGAGAGACTCGGTGAGGGAGGAACTGATGTGCCTACAAGTATGAAAGTCATTTGAAGTACGAGATCTGTTACTGTACTCAGGTTGGTTAAACCAGTGAGAAGTATTTTTCAAAATGATGACTTTGAGGATGAACAATTAGCCATCATTCTTCTTAAAGCTATGTGTTTAATTACGGTCCACAGTAGATGGCACCTAGTGGAGACGATATGATATGAACGTCCTAGTGGAAACGTCTTCATATGATTTGAAGACGATGAACGATATGCTTATCAACTCGGATGTAGCAGCGAAAGAGATTTACTGTGACGAGCTTATCGCTCCTTGTACCGGTAGCCAATTCCCATGTGACAAGGGTAGCATGTTGTGTGCTGAAGATATGTTCTA
This sequence comes from Platorchestia sp. MABIK, assembly GCA_014220935.1. Classification (NCBI taxonomy): domain Eukaryota; kingdom Metazoa; phylum Arthropoda; class Malacostraca; order Amphipoda; family Talitridae; genus Platorchestia; species Platorchestia sp. MABIK. The sequence continues at coordinate 319,058 of JACJUY010000181.1, read as the reverse complement.
GTGCTCCAAACTTAGAAAGAAAGAAAATAAAGAAGAAAAACAGTTGTTTATTTCCAATAAAGTTGATACATGAAATGCATAACATTTGGTTTTAAAACATCTTAACATTAAGATCCTCAGTTGATATTCACACGTGGGTATCGTAATACCCATGTCAATTGTCGAAATAAATGATAGAGAGAAAAGCACGAAAAAAGGCATCCAAATATCTCAACATTAAAATCCTTTGTAAATATTCACACATGGATATCGTAATACCTGTGGCAATTGTCAAAACAAATGACAGAGCTCAGCATTCCTTGTAGGGAGAAGTTTGCTTTAAAATGAGCATTGCATGCGGGTGATAGGTTCCGGTACAAATGAGAGAGCTTAGCATTCCTTGTACGTGGAAGTTAGTTTGAAAATGAGCATCGCTTGCAGGAGACAGGTTCCGGTGCATCATAGACGACGCGTGGTGGCTCGGGACGGTGACCCGCCGTGAGGCCCCCAGCAGGGAGTGTCCCGAGTCCCTGTTCATGTGCTACTTCGTCACCTGGGACAACGGCGAGACTGAGAAGCTCAGTCCCTGGGACATGGAACCCATCGGGGATGTTGGTGAGTCGCGCCCCTCAGTCTATAACAGTGGTTCTTAACCTTGTTTGGCAGTGACCCAAAATAACTGCCGCGACCCAAGCCTCCTCAACAATAAAATTGTTGCTATGCTATAGGTTAGCACAAACGGGTTACACAAACCGTTAGCGACCCAATGAAATGGCTTGGCGACCCAATTTTGGGTCGCGACCCAGGGGTTAAGAACTACTGGTCTACATCCTTTGTGACACAACCGCACTGTATGGGTGTTCCACATTCCGCCTCAAGTTGTGTCTTTATTTAGTTCGACTGAGAGCTGTTGAGGTTTGTTTGGCTCAATTTGAGCTAATTTTACTTACTTTGAGATTTGCGTTTTTATTTTGTTTAATTTTATTTTAGATTCGGGCTGTTTTATCAGGCTATGAAAATTAGTGCTCAGCATAGATGACTACACTGTCTTTGTAAATGTTGCAGAGTCTGTTTGAAAGTTACAACAACTGTGTTGTGTCTTCCACACAGTATGTAATAACATGTTCAATCCTGAAAATGGGGAAGAGGAGAGGTCCCGACCTAGAGATAAAGTAGGACTTCTTTTATTGAAAATGTGTAGTTTTTTGTTTAGTTGTGGCCCATCTGTCTTCAGTTCACCGCTGTGTTTTTTCAGCATCTATTAACTTTTCCTTAACTTTTATCTTGTCTCATGTACTTCCTCCAATCTTACTGTTGCTGTTTCTGAACACAGGATGTGAGGACACCTTTTGTGCATAGATTCCCGATTTTCTTAATTTCATCCCAAATGATGCCATGCTTCTTCCTCTTTCGGTATACCTTTTTTGGTGGTTAGGGAGCCTTAAATTATCATCTAATCTAATCTTTGATTTTTGTTTTTTATGTTGGAGCTTGAGCTCGAAATTCATATAAAAAAAAGTAAATCTTGTATCCCAGATATTTTGAAATATATCATGCAGTTACACAAAAGCATTCAAAAACAAAGTCATTCAATTTCAAAAAATTTTTTTTTTTTAAACCTTCCAATAAGAGGCTGAAAAATTTGCTGACACTAAGACACCTGAAATTTTTAGAATTAACATATGTTGCATTTGCCCCAGCTGAGACCCACGAGATCATTATCAAGTATTTTTTTTTAAATACCCCCTAACAAAAGTCTGAAAATTTTTCTGAGACTTACACTCTTCCCTGAAATTTTTAGAATTACCACGTGTTGCATTTGCGGTAGCTGAGGCGCACGAGAGCGGCGCAGGGATCGTGGTGAGCCCAGAGGAGCTGGAGCGGCTGCGGTACAAATGGACTGACGAAGACTGGCCGGACGGGCGGGACGGTGGGGACGAGGGCAGCAGGATCGCCACGGGCATCGGGTTCGTCATGGGGCTCTCTGTCGCTGAGCCCTTCCTCGCCCCTGTCGACCTCAGCGTCTACCCTAACTACGCCATGATTGTCGAGTACCCCATGGACCTCTCCACCATCAAGGTTTGTCTTTAACTTCTCTTCTCCATAGAGAAAGATGAGTTACGAGCTGAGCTCTCCATTATCAAGGTGTGTGTCCTTAACTCTTCTTCTCCAGGTGGCATGCGAAGACGAGTTACGAGCCAAGCTAGGATGCGTTCTTGTTGTGTGATTACGGCTTATGCAATCCCACTGACGCCAGTGATAGTTGGGGCTAGTATCCTAAACTCCATACTAGTTGGTGTGCTATCCTCCTTCCTCTCTTTGAAACACCTTTGTTGTGGCTAGAGAAGCTTAAAGTAACTTTGCAAGCTTATCTGGAGCTTGCTTTTGCTTGCACATTTTGCCTCACAAGTGGAACCCGTTAACTAGTACCTATCTAGGGTTATAATTAATTGTTGCTAACGCTCTTGAATGATGAAAAATTTATCCCATTTCCTGTTATTGAACTGAAGTGAAGCTGTAGCTTCTGTGTGGTGTTGCTGATGTAGTTCACCAGCGAATGAAGTAATATTCATAGAAGGGATTATTCCAAATGCGCAAGCTTATGGTATAAATTTTCTGTGGTTAGCTGGGGTGAGTACAGTTATGATAAAGTCTGTAATGATGATGTCTGCAATGTTTTTTGAGCAGAGTCGCTTGGAGAACGGGTTCTACCGTCGCCTAAACGCAGTTCAGTTTGACGTGCGCTACATCGCCACCAACGCCGAGAAGTTCAACCAGCGCGGCAGCAACATCGTGCGTCAGGCCAGGATCGTCACTGAATTGTGCTTAGACCTCATCAAGTGAGTGCCTACACTACGCTGCCTGTCACTCCTGTCTTTTGTTAGATGGAATGAAACTGTCGTGTGTCTCAAACTGTTAATCGAAAGCGCTTTGCATCAAGGATGGAATTACTGCAAACCGTCAATAATGGTTTTTCTACAGTTTCTGAACCAACTCTTCGTAGGGAACTCCGTGCATTAGATGTATGAAGCTGATTAGCTCGTTAACAGCCGACTTAAACTCCTGCCCAATAGACCACTCGTTCAAACTGGGCTAAAGCATACGTACATTGGACTGTAGAGGAGTGTCATGTATTCAGATGAATCACGATTCTGTTTTCATAGCAATGATATCCCTGTCATGTTCATCCTCATGAAATCTCCAACGGAACCTGTGTGTGAGGTGCGATGCACGGCAGAGGAGAGTTTATATCATGCTCTGGGGCTTCTACTAATACAGTATACAGAAGTGCGTCGTTTAATTGAGATATCCGTGGAAATGAATCAGCGTGGTTACATTGAGTTGCTAGTTAACCAAGTTTTGTAATTTGCACAATACCTGAATAAAGGAAGGCGTGTTAATTGAGGATGACAACTGCCGGGTCCATAGGGCTAAAGCTGTCAAGAAGTGGCTTGATAAGTCATTCAGGAGTGTTTAAGTTGGCCAGACATGAGTCCCCCAGACAAGAGCTCAACACAAAATGTAGGCTCCACCCTGAAACAATTTAGACGTTGATTATGTCATTTACGTAATTTACAAGCTCAGCTAAAGCAAGAGTGGTTCAAAATCGATCAGATATACAAAGGAACACTCGTAAATTTAGTGCCGTGCTGATTTATCACATTTGTCAGGCTCATAAAAGTCCTACACCAAGTTTGTCCTCATAAAAGGCTCATAGGCTCATAAAAGTCCTACACCAAGAGGACAACTTTTTTTTGTCCTAGGACCTAATGAAGCTTTGATAATCTTGTTGGGCTGTTTCCTCGTTTGTTTCTTTGTGTGAAATATATTTCCCATTAACTCGCGAAATTTTTGTAGAAACGTTTTTATAGTTGATAAATTATTTTAGCCTCCTCAAAAGCTTGATCGACCGAGTTCTTGTTGAGAAAATTGTAAAAGTAGCCTCCCCTAACATGTCACGGGAGATAAAGTATCATGTAATTCTGCGTAGCTTCATGATTGTATGCCATAATTCGAACAGGAATCCTGCCTGCCGAGACCCGACCGCGCGGTACCACGAGATCGCCTCCACGTACCACTCCCCCAACGCCTCAGACCTCGATGCTCCGGGGCCGTCAGGCGCCTCCACTTCTGTGGGGGTGAACGGTGCGTGCGGCTCTCTTGTCTGTACGATCCTTCTTTCTATTGATATGGATTGGCTCTTATAATTGATTGATGATAAATTAATTTTAACCTCCCTATCCTCAACAAAGATGTTCAAAGAGAGGACGGTAAGACACAACAGTAAGTGTAGCCGTGTTGTCTGTACGGTTGTCCTTTCTATCGAGATGGTTTAGCTTTGATGATTGATTGATTGATTAAAAATTAATTTTAGCCTCCCTTACCTCAACAAAGATGTTCAAAGAGAGGATGGTTAAAGGCACCATTTAGTATGCAGTTAAGGGAACGTGGACTTTATGCACAAGGGGCATAGAAACAGTAAGTTAGGAAGGAAGATTATGAAACAAAGTAGTTGTTAAAGAAGAAATTCGGAATTGCTGAAAAACAAGACAACAGTGAATCGAAAAAAAATGGTCCTTAACAAAACTAAAAACACTTTGTCTGCAAAAAGAAAGGCTGCCTAACGCAGCTCAGGACCTCACATTTTCCCCCTAGGAGCGCTAATTCCCATTGATACAGCATTTGTATCCCTCTAAGGGGTGGATTAGCTCATTTCCACATATATTATTGCGTCCTCTTCAAGTCTGTGTTATTGCAACTACGCACATTTGCCATGGACTTGTATTGCTGTTGTGATCGTAGCTAAAACAGCCGGACCTTTCTAGCTACGACCACTATGCTGTGTTTATTATAGATGTAGTTAGTTAGCATTTAGTTAGATGTTTAGTCATCAGTTATGCTGTGTTCATTATGTTATTTTAAAATGCAGCATAACTCGGCTGTGTTGATGGTGAGCAGGCAGCCGGAGTGGCAGGAGAGGCCCTAAGGCGACGGCGCAGTCATGGGAGCAGCAGTGCAGGGAGGTGCTGCGCGCGGTCTTCGAGAGGGGCGACAGCGTGCCGTTCAGGTATTGCATGTGCGGTTGTCCTGCGCATTCTCCATGCATTCAGAAGTCTGTCCTCGACATGCACGTATGTGTAGGAAAGAATGCAAGAGAATGGGAGAGAAACACAAGTGTGGAAGGAAAGCGAAAGCAAAGTAAGAAGTGTAAAGGCAATTCAAATGGGTTGAGTGGCTTCAGTACGTGCTGGAGATACAATGATGCGATTCAGTTTTGTGCTGGAGAGACAGTACAATTCGAGAGGAGTCATGTGAGGCAGTTGCGAGAAGATGATCTGTAGGGTGGGTGAAGTGACGCAGTTGCGACAAAAAAAAAAGAAATCCTCGACTGTCCTGTGCAGTGGTCAGTTAGTGCAGCCTGTACGACGGGCTACTACATGTAGTTGATCTATTAGTTGTCGCCACTAAATACCTTGTTGGATATGTTTCGCGCATGGTGAGTGACGGTTATTACACTTGTAAGACATATTTGTGTGCACAGTTTGATCATAGTCACTTCTGAGGTGACATCATCCGATGTACATCGTTGTGTGTATGTGTCGAGTCACTGGCCTTTCGCCGCCCAGTGTCCCTGAAATGTCCCTTAGTACAAACTCTGCCTGGTCATTGCAGTTTGCTTTGGGATGCACTATATGGTAACCTGCATTTTCCTGGAGGAGAACACTCATTCAGTAATTTCTAACCACTGGTTTGTGAAATCATTTAATATTTGCCAACTTTTATATCTGCATTGAACGAAATATGTCTGAGAAGATGGCGTTAGCAGTGACTTCTGGGTGTATCTCTACCTGCTGTCGTTACATGTGTACAGTCTTAGACTTCTGTTAGCTCCAGCCTGACTACTCTATCTTCAATGATGACGGAATATCTTGATTTAGAACTAGGAGTGAAGGTCTTAGGCAGTGAGCATACTAGTGAGAACCTGACTGTATGAAAATGGCACCGTAAGGTCTTTCACAAGATATGTTTATAAACCAAGTAACAAACTGTGGTAACGTGATGAGGTTTTGAAGAGGTTGTTCCCAGTGCCAAGTCCATGTTGGACTTAGACTGCAGTGAGCAGCCAAGTGCATAGTAGGCATGTGAGCGAGCTCTTGTGTGCTGAGGATACCCAAGAGTAAACTTCGCATCAGACTGTCATAATGAGTTGTTGCTGTAAGGCGTGGTGAAAGGGAAAATTTCTATTCTGCTCCGGGTTTCAGGTACAATAGAAAGAAAAACGAGCGGTTGACCTTGCTAGAGACAACTTGAATTTATCGATTGAGTGGCCTAAGGAATCAAATGTTGCGTGTTCCCCTATTCCGCGAGTTATCAGACGGGGATAAGATGAGCCACTTGGTTTGCAGGATTGGGTTATTTTTACACATGGGTTGGTTCGCTCTCGGCTAATCGTGGTGGCGCTTGCGAAAGCGGGTGTAGAAAGCAGCTCCGTGGATGCTTGTGGCAGGATACATCTGATGTTGCGCATGTCATGCTAAGAACTGAATTTATCCATATATGCCCTCTGTTGTGTCCTTGCATGGCGTTGTTCATTGAAGATGTAAGGGGAAAAACTGATCACCGATAATTTTTTCTTAGAGCTAACTTCTTGATTTTCTGCCACTTGAACTGGGTAAAGAATGTGTCTGTGTATGTGCTGCAAGTTAAATGAGTGATTTAAAATACTATTTACACTACTAATTTGAAGAAAAGTATCTTGGCACATTGATGTGAAGAATAGGTTAACGATTTCTACAGTAAGTTAAGTGCCTGTGTCAGCTGCTGTTTACCAAATTAAGCTTACCGGGACGTTTAAAAGTTGTATGGCTTGACCTGAACCAATTACTGAAAAGTATGCTGTATACATGATACATTCCTCTGAACGCTATCTATGGGTTAGCATTCCCAGGGGCAAATTGTGTGAGGGCCCGAGCTGAGAGTTAGGTAGGCCTTCTTTTTGTTGAAATGTTTTTTTTTTCATGATATTCTTTCTCAGCTTACTGTTTCTATGCTCCTTCTGCCAAGATTCCACGTTCCCTTATTAATATCCATACTTAATGGTGCCTTCCTTCTTCTTTTCTTTGAAACGTTTTTTTCTGTTAGGGAGGCTTAAACTAACATATAATCTAATCCAATCTGCCTCGGAGCGCTAGCATTTCATAGTTCACTTGCCAACTAATTCTTGTTATGCTCGGAAAAATAGTTTTCTGATAGCCCTGTTGGCGGTCAGGTACCCGGTAGACTTGGAGCAGTACCCTGACTACAACCACGTGGTCGAAGTGCCGATGGACCTCACCACCGTGAGGGAGGAGCTTGCTGCGCAGGGCTACGAGTCCCCGCACCAGTTTGCTGCAGATGTCAGACTCATCTTCTGCAACAGCAAGAGCTACAACACAAATAAGAAGTCGAAGGTGTATCAAATTTCTGGAACTGTTCTTTTCACACGTTGCTTGCGCTACGACCCACCTGTGGGTTGGGCTTATGTTTTCCTGCTGCTAAACCACCCAAAAATTCTAACAATCTTTTTTTTTTTTCAATTGATGGTGTTTAATGGACCCAGTTAATGTTTCGTATTTATAATATTTCTAGCTAGTTTCGACTTTAAATTTGAGTTGAATATTGAACTCCAGTTTAACCCATCGTAGTCAACGTGTTACTACGTTGTTTTCGTTTGCGCGGCGGCTGCGGACGGTTAGATTTTGTTGGAAGTAGCAGAATTTGAAAAGCGACTTTACCACTCAAAGCCATTTCTATCCTTTCTAAGAAGTGTAAAAGATAGAATTGTACAAGAACATTTTTCCTCAAACGCTGCTTTTTTTAAAGAGTGGGTGAAGTAATTGAAATCTTATTCATATATACCGCACTTCTTTTATAGTTTGAATTGCTAAGGTGATCCTGCATATTGTTCGCTCTTGAGTGTGGGGTTCTAACATATAATGGCTGTTTCCATTTCAGATTTACTCCATGACCGTTCGACTGGAAGCATTTTTCGAAGATAAAATGAAGAGCGTCTTTGCAAGCTATCAAGGTAACAAAATCTAACACAATTTTCAGTTTAATCTTTTGTACTGGACATTGTCCTTTACTCGAATGTATTTGCTGACTTTCGTTGGATGGCCATCTTGCGTTATCTCATAAACTGATGCAAGAAGTGATCCTGCTGCGTGCATTATTAATAATCGGTGAACTTTGACAAATTTTGAAATTCTAATTTATTTTAATGTATTTTATTCTATTTCCTGTTGCTCCAGCCCAAGAAAAGGCCGCGAAGAAAAGCAGCAAGCGAGGTTCCAAATCTGGAATGTCATCACAGAGACCAAAATCCTCTCCAAATCTTGTCAAACCATCCGCATCAACTGAAGCCAGACCGCTCTCGGCAGCAGGATCATCTCGAGGGCAAACGCTGCGGTCGACGGTCGGGACAGGGCGTGGCACCAGCCTTCTGGGTCTGACTACCACATCTACAGTAAGGCTAAGGCGTTTGACTAACCCCTATGGTCCATACCCGAGTACTTCCAGTCTTCAAAACGGAATTGGAGAAGATTCTAATGAGGAAGGGGAGAGAGGACGGTTGGCTCCCGTCGAAGATGATGAAGATTCTCCTACTGGTGATGACTCTTTTGGAACGAGGCGATCTAAAAGAGTGGCCAAACTTAAAAGGTGTTTGAGTTCAGATGACTCTGATGAAGATTACTCCCCCGTGAAGAAACGAGCTCTGGAGGGAAGTGCTCGAGGCAGAAGAAAACTTGGCAGTGCTTCTAGATCTAACATGCCTGAGACTAGCGGCGTTGGAGTTCGCCAGCGCATCACCGTACAGTACCAAGAAGACTCGGATTCTGAACAAGAAGAATACGTCGCTCCGTCTCTAATTTCCACTCCGAGGAAGAATTTCTCTCCTGACACAGGGAACTCCAGTAGTGCATCCAAGCGAGTGGTCCTGAAGCTCAGTTTTCCTCAGGAAAGTGACCAAGCCAACGTTGAAGCTGCTGCTGCTGCTGCTTCAGATACTGGAAGCACTGATAACAGCGGTGGCAGTGACGAAGTCCCTGAAAATATTCCTAGCAGTAATTTGAATTCAGCTGACAGTGGTTCGAATAAAAGTGTTAAGCGTAAATTAGCGATTGACAGCAGTGATGACCACGATGAAAACGATGGAGACGAAACGGACGGGTCTTCTTCTGCCGATAATGGCACTGGTGAAAGCCTTAATAATAAAGGAATTAAAGAGTCCAACAATGGCATCTCAGTCAGAAACGCTAATGATAGCGAGTCCTCGGATAGTATTAGCAACAGACCTAAGAAGAGGAGGAGGTTGGCTGATAAGAAATCTAGCAAGTCCATTGCATCTGCGAGTTCCGACTCGCCTCAGGAGGATGAAGGTCAGCGATCAGAATCGCCGAGGAGAAATGGCGGCTTTGTTAACAAAAAGAAAATTATTCCTAATATTGGCAGGAAGATGCCAATTTATAAGGGTAGCCTTGTTCCAGGTTCAAACAAGAAGAAACGGAAAGAAGACAGTGAGTTCGAGTGTGACGATAACGATTTTCAGTCGAGTGATTATTCTGAAGAGGAAGTAGATAAGTCGAAAAAAGGTATCAAAAACAAAAAAGCACCCCCTGTTCGTAAATCGCGTCGCCCAGTGTTGGACGGGGATGACGACTTAGGTGACGAAGATTTTGTTGTTGATGATGATAACATTGATGGAAGGAGAGAATCTGATGAAAGCAACTCATCCTCATCTTCTTCGTCTTCACCTTCTAGATCTTCCTCAGACGATGCAGGTCATTCCGAAGACAGCGATGAACTAATGTCCAGCAGCCGCAAGGGTAGCCAACACAAACATTCTAAGGGCATAGTCAAAAGCAGCGCTACTTTAGGCAAGAAAATTCCCCTCAAGTACAAACCTGAAAAGTCGTCAAAGAAGCATCGAGGAAGTGGGAGTAAATCTTCGCCTGGCACTCGAGGAGGTCTTCGGGGTAGAAGAAAAGGTGCGAGTGGGACGGTGAAGCGGCGGAAGCCGTGGGTGGATGAGGAAGATGACTTGCCTGACTACAAGAGTGGCGAGGAGGTGATGGACGGAGAACAAGTCATAGGGAAAGTTTTCTACAACAGCGACGACGACACCAGCGACGATTACACGCCGTCAGTGACAAAGAAGAGAGGCGGACGTGGGGGCCGGAAGGGGGCGAATGGAGCTGGTTTTAAGCGCGCGATTGATGCTTGTAAAGAAGAAGAAGTACGCAAAAGCAGTCGGCGGCAGAGAAAAGTTCGTTACGACGAAGGAGACGATGATGATGATTACGATGACTTGAATGTGAGCAGCCGTGGTCGTGTGCGACGAGCCAACACTCTCATGAAAGATTTCATTTAGCCTTAGTTGTGTCTCTTGTACTTCGGTTTGGGTTCCTAGCCAAAAGTTGCATTGTTTTGATGTGGTGCTCATTTCAGTAATGCGATTTCTGCTACGTGGGTTTGATGAGTTTCATCTTTTTCCATTGACAAACCTTGATATTGGAAATGTTCTCCAATTTGTTCTTGAGTTCCCCAAAAGGATTCCGAACCAGTATCGAAATCATACAAAGACTTGGATATTTTTAACATGGGCAGAATTGCTTTCCTGGGAGTGGCAGATTTGAAATCTTTTAAATCTTCCACATGCAGGATAGAGCGTAAATGTTCTTTTTCTCTGAGCCTGTCACGGTCATGGGAGGCGTCTCCGTCGTACTATTTCATTGCATTGCGCCGTCTCTCTTTCTATTTTTTTTATAGTAAAAGTTACAGAATTGGCGAAAAGTACACTTTCTTAGCTAGGTTGATGTCGACACAAATAACAATTTTCCTGGCCAACTCGCTAAATATATGTAAAATTAAGTGAATGTCCAGCGTGCTCGTGAGTGGAATGACTGCTGCTGCATCAAAAATTCAACTCGGGAGATGGTGGCAGTAACATTTTTTCATCGGTAGAATCTAATGTAATATAATATTGAGATGGTATTTTTTCATCATTCACTCAATTTCTGGACGAACACCAACGTGCTGGTGACTGAGGGTCACGCACGAATACCTCATCATCTGCTCTGTAAGTAAGCATTTTTCATGATGATTTGTTGGAAGTTGATATAGTAACTTGAATTGTAATTAATTTATTTTAGATGAACGTGTTTCGGTCAGGCTTAAGAGCGCTCCTTTTGTGAGGCTTGAATGCGTGAAGCTAGAGTTCGTACGTAGTCCTTGATCATACTTTCTGCTGGAAGTATTCATCATTTATTGAAGTTTCATTCACAGCACTGATGCTTGTATCTCATTTCGTGGGGTTGCTCATTTCTTACCATGAAGTTATAGTACAAATATTGCAGTGGTTGCGCCTCACGCATTTATTTCTCTGTGCATTTCAAGTCATCCATATCGTCTCCATTTGTGCTATTTATGCCATACTTTTATCTTCCAAAATAATTCATGTACGCTAATTGCAAAAATGTCAGCGTCTGTCTAACGCTTGGCGTACGTCCATTGTTTTGTGAACGAGCTTATTTCCTTTTCAGTATAAGTTTAGAATGTCTGTGATACTCTAGAGAGTAAGAGACTTGATGAATAAAATTGATTTAGCCAGACGTTATATTTTTCCTGATTTAATATTTAACTTGCAAGTTTTGCTGCTCATTTCCGTTGTTTTTTATGCTGCCCTATCCTTGTTTGGAAGTTTCACTGGTTCCTTTACCACGTTTTACTGGTGCCAAAGTGGAGGAAGAGAAAAAACTCCGAGAATAAAAAAGCCGAAAAGAAACAGGTAACTGAATAAGTTTGTGTCGATCCATCCACTGGAGAAACGTATACAACCCCTGTGCAAATCATACCAAACTACGACTCTGCAATGAGTGATAGCGAAATCACAAGCGAGAACAATCCGACCGTGAGAAGTGAAACAAGAATAATTTTCCAACAGTATCAAATGGAAACCAATCGAAACCAAAATGAATAGTGGATCCAGCGCGCTGCAATGGAACTGCCAGGGTGTTTGGGCAAGAAAAGATGAATTATTACAACTAATCAACCTCCACAAACCGTTTGTAATTGCTCTTCAAGAAACCAAACTGTGGCACAACTGTAACTTCTCAATACCTCAGTACGTTCTACTCACCAAGCATGTACCCTTCAATTTCACACACACTCGACAGTTCCAGCTGGTACTCGATCTGGCACACGACGGTACCAGATATAGCAAACAAACTGGCAGAAACTTTTAGCCATATTAGCAGCAGGACCAACTACCCTCAAGATTTTATACAAGAAAAACTACGAGCAGAAGCTAACGAAATTGATATCTCGTCTCACAATAGCGAAATGCACAATGAAGCATTCTCCCCTGCCGAACTCGACTCGGCTTTAAACACCACAAAGAAAACACCTGGAGCTGACGGAATCTCACACGAGATGTTGAAACGCCTCCCAAAACAGGACAAAGAAAGTCTCTTGTATCTCTACAACAAGCTGTGGCTCCATGGTTATTTTCCACCCAGTTGGAGAGAAGCAGTAATCATCCCATTTCAAAAACCTGGAAAGTCTCCTAACTCACCATTAAACTACAGGCCAATTGCGTTAACAAGCTGCCTCTGCAAGACTCTAGAATGACTCATCATCAATAGACTCCTTGACCATTGTGACATGCACGACTATCTGTCCAATATTCAATGCGGCGGCCGCCCTAACCGATCCCCCATCGACCACCTAATCCGTCTGGAAACCACTATCCGAAAATCATTCATCCCCACCGTGCACTTCATAAGCATATTTTTTGACCTTAAAAAGGCTTACGACACTACCTGGAAATTCGGAATTATGCGAGATCTTTACAATCTACACCTCCGTGGACGACTCCCTTACTACATAAAACAGTTCTTGCATCATCGTACCCTCGGAGTACGGATAGAAAATCACCTATCCGACCCATTTCCACACGAAGAAGGTGTCCCTCAAGGCTCCGTCTTATTTGTAACCCTCTTCATCATTCAAATTCACAATATAGCTTTCTTGATCCCATAAGATCCATGGTATCACGCATCCTTATACGGTGACGACTTCCAACTCGGGTACCCCCACTGCGATCCTAAAATTGTTCAGGCCAAACTCCAAGAGTGTATCGACAGAGTAGCGCTCAGGACTCGAGTCAACGGCTTCTTTTCAATGGACAAATCCAAAGCAGTACATTTCACTTCTCTACCGGGCATTCATTTGTCACCGTCACTCAAAATTGGAAATCAAAATATAGAATACACTGATGAAATAAAATTCCTTGGGCTAACATGGGATAGCAAACTGACCTGGAAGACCCAAATCACCAACATAAAAAGCAAGCTGTCAGAAAAACGTGAATATACTTTGATCTATCACCTCACACAAATGGGGTGAAGACCAAGCAACTTTGCTCCAATTATACCGACTATTCATCCGGCCAAAATTAGATTACGGTTGTATAGTCTACTCCTCTGCTTCGTTATCAAAACTCAAACAGCTTGACCCAATTGTGAATGATTGCCTACGACTAGCTACGGGCACATTTAAATCAACACCGATCCCTAGCTAACAAGTTATGTCCGGCGAGATGCCCCTTGAGCTGCGAAGACAGCACCTCTCACTACATTACCTCTACAAAATAAAAGCCTCTGTCAAACCCAGCGCGCAATTATGCCGTACGGCCTATCGACAGAAGACTGTTTAGTAATAAACAATCCTCGCCTTTCGCCGTGCGCACAGTCGAACTCATGGAATTTCTTGATCTCCACAAGCCCCACATTAAGCCTGTTTTCTCTTATCGGCTACTGAATATCACTATACCCACATGAAAAATCACCCCGCCGAAATAAATCTAGAAGCGACTTACTACAAGAAGGAATGTACCCACCCAGTCTTGTACATCCAGGAATACCAGCAACTGCGGCGTGAGGAAACCAAGAGCATGTCCCGATCTTTACCGACGGTTCAAAGTATGATGATAGAGTCGGCGCTGCGGTACTGTGAGGCAGCACGAGGGAGATGATGTCCCTTCCCGGAGTTATATCAATTTTCACTGCAGAACTCCACGCTATTGAAATGGCTGTACAAATTATTCGCGACCACAACCAAGAAAGATTTGTAATCTTCCGTGACTTCTTGAGCGCCCTCACATCACTGCAAAATAAACGCACCTCTCACCCCCTGGTGCGGTCTCTCATACATCAAATCGATAAACTAACCCAAGACCGCAAAACAGTTAAACTGTGTTGGATTCCGAGCCATGTCGGCATCGAAGGCAACGAGGCAGCTGATAAGCTCGCTAAAACGGCTGCACTTCGACCTGCAGAAAATGTCATGACCTTCTACGGAGACTGGTATCCAATCATAACTGGCAAAATATGTGCCCTACGGAAGGTAAACTGGCATCGGAAGAAAAATTTCTTACTCATACAACCTGATCCAAACTCCTTCAAACGAGAAAATCTAACTAGAAGACACGAAGTAGTACTGAACCGCTTCCGATGTGGCCACACACGTATCACCCACGGATACTTAATGAACAGCACAGTCTAAGAACTCCTGCCCGGCTGCCCTCTTTGTTTGCGCGCTCGCCTCACCGTACATCACATCGTCATGAATTGTCCAGCCTTACACAGCCCAAGACGTCGTCACATAAGTCTATTTACTGCTGACCACCACCCGCCTCTTGCAATCTGAGACCTGCTGGGTCATGACGCCCTTATCGCAGTTAGAGGGGTCCATTGTTGCAAGTTACTGGCGACCCTGGTGAAAACGTAATCCTAAACTTATTATTATAGAGAATTTGTGTCAGGACTCGTGTTAGGCATTTGATCACACAGCTGGTCACTAGATTCGTCAGACTGATGTCTGCGTGTTTGAGAGCTGATATATCAGTAGCCAACATCGGGTTATCATATGCTGGCTTCCTACTTCGAAATCGTTTTAAACCTGTTGCATTATTTGAATTTGATTTTGCATTCAGCTTCCCGCCGTTTGGGAGTGCATCAGATTTTGTCGAAGCCTCAGGAACGGCTGACTTGCCCAAACTAGGCAGCATAGCAGGTACAAGAGTTTTATAGCGACTAGCTTCAGTCGCAACACTTTTGTTTGCCGATTTAGGCTGAGGTTTGCTCTCATGATTCATTATCTCACCATGGCAATTTATCTTAGGAAAAACTGAAGTGCCTGTTTCTTCACAAACAAAATCTTGGTCCAGCAAAACGATGGGGCCCTCACCAGGAACATCATTGATTGTAGCTACTTTGGCACTTTCTTCAGTGTTAAGAACTGCATTCCTGTCAAAATCCCAGAAGTTCAGATATTTGCAACGAAATCTCTTTGTTCGGCAGCCATCACTGAATCACTTGGTTTCTTTCCACTTGTTGATAGTTCCATAGCACTCATAGACAATGGTTTTTTCCTGAAGTTTTCCGGGCCATCGGGAATCCATTTCACTCGACACAATACTTCAGATAGTGGTTAGTTTGGCAGTCGATATTGTAACTACCGAGGAAAGGAAAGGGAATCACACACTACAGGAGCAAATTTATGTAGCGACGCCATATGCGACAGAAACAAACTGTAGATAATGTTACGACGAAACACCGGGAGCACAGACAGGCACGACCAATGCTCTGTTATCGCTACAAGAAGGACATTTTGTGCGAGACTATACACAACAGATAGGAAATAAAGAAGGGGATATAGAATTTGTCAGTTTGGAATGCAGCCCGAAGTGTGCCCATTGCAGCACAAAGGGACACTTGATGAAGAATTGTCAGAGATTTATGGAGAGGTGCGTAGCTTGTGTATAGTGTGGGGAAATTAGATAAGCCCGGGCGACAGTCTGGAAACTCGGTGATTCCGGCGTGGAGGGGGCACAACCGGAACAGTGACGTGAGAGTCCCCAAAACATAGAGATCATACGGCAGAGACGAGACGTGGCGTTAGCTGTTGAAACTTGGCAGTTTCGGATTGATGCCTTGATGGCCATGTAGCTACAGTTGCATCAGTTTCTTTAATTACAAGACAGCTCCATTACTACCGGGTATTAAAGGACAGCTTCACGTGTCCTTCGTGAGGAATGTGGTACGAATTTCGGGAAATGAAATACGCCATCAGCTGGAGACTTACTAGCCCCCCTCAGGAAATGCTCCCAAATTACAGAAGAAAATCATGTTGTATCTGACACGCGATAGAGTGGTATAAGAATTGTAAATATGAAATGAAAGGACAAGATAAATCCCGTCGGAGATGCCAATGTTAAGAGGCCAGAATTTCCTGTAATTCATCATTGATGTCTGTTGTATAATGAGTTTTGAACAAACATAAGTAAAACAAAAGTCTTAGGAAATAATTCTCATAAAGCAAAATAAATCATGAGGGCAAATTATATCAGTAAAGTGAACAGAAGAACAAACAAAAATGAAACTCAAAATAAACAAAATCAATCAAAATACACATCTCAAGACACAATGAAAAAAATAGAATCAGCAAACCAAAACTGATGAATGGTATATTCCACTAATGCATATGCTAATTCACCAGAAAAACCATTCAACTCACCTTACAAGAGGACAAAACTCAAGCAAGACAGGCCTTCTAAGCTTAAAATTAATTTATGCACAATAATGGTTCATAACACAGCAAGAATATAAGCAAAAAAAATACAAATTATCATGCTGAGCAATAATATTACAGAATACACAAAAACCACTTCTGATAGTATGAGATAAGAACCTAAGGAGGCCCCCATTTACATTAAGAATGCTGACTATTACAGAGAAAATAGCCCCTTAATGTTGTATAAAGAACTCAAGAACTAAGCTGGATTCAATTTTTGAAAAGTTTGAAATCCTTGAAATTATTCACTGATCATTGTCTAAAAATTTATCAAATGACAATGAAATAATAATAAATTTACACATTCAAATGACCCAAAATGTTTTTATCTAATGAACTTTTCATCATAAAATGGATTTCATAACTTTCAGATCAAATTGAATAAGGAAAAAGTGAACTATTTTCACAATTGGTTGCACAAATTTTAGAATTTTTTTCTACTTTGTGTCCTTAAATTCAGAAATTACATTTAGCTAGCACACCTCTGCTTAGGAGGAGACTAAGATAACCTGAGCTATAGATAGGTCTTCTAGACTTCTATGTTTTGTACCTGCTTAATATCTTTTGAGATGCATGCAATTTTGCAATCTGTTCTTTAACTTTTATCTTTTTTTTTCAATCTTAATATTGAAATAAGTACCTTTTGTGGATGCACAACACAGCATATATGTAGATTTCTTGCTTTCCTCTTTCCTTGGTCTTGGTTAATGATTCCATTGGTTGCATTATTGAAATTGTTTATTATATTCGGTCAATATTGATTTTAGGCCTTTCACGGAAATTAAAAATTTCGTTCCAAAGAATCACTAAAGGAACACATTTAAAAAGGTTTTACATGAATGACATTCTGCTCGCTGATGCGTTATTTTTGAATTATTCAACTTTGAAGTTATAAGAACGTCGTACATTAAAGTGAAGGAACTGACAAGTAAATATGCAGTAATACGGTATTGACGTATCGATGGGTGAGGTTGGGTAGGTTATGTTCGGTTAGTTAAATAAACTTACCTAAAATGACATAAATAAACCTAAAATAGCTTATCTTAACTTTCCCAAACCGACGCAATTTTTTCCCGCGCAAAAAGTGGGCGTGTCCCGCCAAGAATGTGGGCGTGACCCAACGATGCGGCGACTAAGCAACCGACCATATAATGTTATTCCTATCTGAATATAATTATTGTTACATCTCGAAAATAACGCATCAGCGAGCAGAATGTCATTCGTGTAAAACCTTTTAAAATGTGTTCCTTTAGTGATTGTTCGGAACAGAATGTTTAATTTCCGTGAAAGGCCTAAAATCAATATTGACCTTATATTCTGGCTAAGAAGTCTTTTACCATTATAACTAATATAATATACATGCTTTAGCTGGAAAAACTCATTTGACTTGTGGAGATCTTCAAAATATTAGAATTGACTTGGATCACAACCTTTCTTAACCTATACTTCTTCTTTTTCTAGTATTGTTAAATGCATCTTCAAAGAATATTTGAAATGGTCTTTGAAATAGAATTACTTGTAAATACAAAATTTCTCATTGAAAAGCTAAAAAAATTAGTTTGGAGATATTGATCATTTTGATGAATCCTAATTCAATTGCCAGAACATATCTAATTTGGCTCATAATTGTTTCTCAAATGCATGGTTAATGCTTTGTATGCAAAAAACTTTAATAAGACAGCAAAATGTTCAAACCTTACTAAGTTTGAGGTGATTCACTTTTCAACCTGTTTTATATCAGATGCTACTTTTTGTTGGTTATAGTATTGATGCTAAAAAAGTTGATAAATGTGTAACGTTTGGTAATAATCAAATTTCTAATTTTGGGTGCCTAAACTTGGTTAATTGGATCAAAATAAACAAGTTTTCTTCTGTGCACTTTTCGTCAAAAATGACTATTTTACGAGTTATAGCGGTATAGTACTTGTTGCAATTGTATTGTTGCAAGCGTGCAAAAAAAAGGGGAAGACCACCAAATGGACTCAACAACATTAGGGGAAGACTCTAACTGAGCTCTTCCCTTAACGGTTTAATAATTGTGTTGTTGAAGTATCTTATATTATGTAGGAATTGTAACTAACCTGCAGCTGTAGTAAGAAGTTAATTGAATTTCCTAATTTCTTCGTTTTTGAAATTAAGTACAAACCGGTACACCACCACAAATTTCTCTTTTCTTCATACCAACACAGGTTATTACACGTTGGACAAATCATTTCCTTTGGTAAAACACCGTGATCTTTCAAGAATGCAACTGCCTCATCATTTTTTCCTATGAATCATTATTGCAGCTTCAACGTAACTGGCACGTCTAAGAGGAGAGTCCATTGTAGTGTTGCCGTACAACGCCCTCGATGACTTTCTTTACTCTTCAAAGACTAGAGTTGGGGTCAGTAATTTACCGCTATAACTCGTTAAATACTCGTTTGCGACAGAAAGTGCATAGAAGAAAAATTGCTCATTTACATCTAATTAACTATGTTAACACACCCAAGATTGGAAATTTGATGATTACCAAACGCTACACATTATCCAAAAAGTCATGTTATAAAGTTATGCAAGTTGTAAATAGTATGCTCAATAAAATGCAATATTTTAAAACCCGTAATATTTTTAATTCGTAGGTTTAATTTTACATGAAGAACGTATAGCTAGTCATCATGGAGAAACTTACCAGGAGATGGGACTACTTATTTAACACGTTGACTACAAAGTGGTACAAATATGTATGACTAGGTTAATTGTTCATATATGCGCCAATGTAAATGTATAACATTTAAAATCATTTGGTAACCTCTTTTTAATGCAATTTTACCATACAATGAAAACATTATTGAGCACTTATCATTTGTACATTTCTTACTAATGATGGGAACTTATTTGAGCTAGTAAGTCAATTTTAAGAGTTTGTTTTTTACAACCTAACCAAATCAACTTTACTACCCACGCAATCATAGTCAACGTGTTAAAGGATTTGATCTCCAAATTTGTTCATTAAGGGTGGTTCTTTTATTGTGTATCTAATTTCTTATCCATGGATGGAAATTTATTGAAACAAACAAAAAATACTACAAGCATCATCACAGAGGTACACCACCTCTGAAAGATAACCTTAGAATTTTTTAAAAGATTTTATTTCTAGCCAAGAGTGCAAAGAAAATTTAGTTTTGGTATGAATGTATGATACTCGTATTTTGCCTGAAATGAAATCTGATCATGCCTGAAAAAGCAGAACTCAGGTGAGGGCTCTTTTTCTAAAATATGTTACCAATCATTATTGTAGTACAAATTATGAGGAAGTTCAGAATTATTCTAAATTTGTTCTACTGAAATTACCATTAAAACCTTGAAGTTTTTCCCCATCAGAAGGATGCTACTATTGGATCTGGGAAGTGGTGCTTCCAGGGGAACATTTGAGGTTTTGGGCTAATGATAAGGTAGGTTTTCCTTCAAGTCAATCTTTGCTTTAGTGCGTTCAACGATTTTTTGAAGTTTTGTTCCCATAAATCGGTAATGGGATACCTTTTTATACATTTTGCACAAATGACATTTTACTTGAAAATGCTTTTCAAGATATATCATTAATAACGTTCAGATAAGAATAACATTATATAGTTGGCTGCATTATTGGAACTCGCGCTGTTTTTTGGTGCAAAAATGTCAGTTTTGGTATGGCTAAGTCAAGTTATTTTAGGCTTATTTAGGTTGGTTTATCTAACTAACCTAACGTTACCTAACCTAAACTTACCTATCGTTACGTTAATACCGAATTACTGCTTATTTGCGTATCCGTTTCTTTACTTTTGTGTACAGCGTCCCTATAACTTCAAAGTTGAAGATCTCAAAAAGTAAGCATTTGCGAGCAAAGTTATGTATTTAAGGGAAGCGAACGAATTTTGCCATGAATTTTTTGAAAAATGAAAAAAAAATA
>JACJUY010000181.1:264941-278760 GCA_014220935.1 Platorchestia sp. MABIK | reverse complement strand
AATCGCATCCCTACAGAAGTCTAGTTACCTTGTGACGCATTAAGGGTATTGTATGCTTGCGCTAGGCTAATAAGGAAACAATACAATGAGGATGAAATATAATGAGGACGAAATGATGTTCGTAACACTGAACAGAATATGCCACGTACACACGAACATATTCACTGTTGAAGAATTCGCATATATACGACATCTTGTTTGACGACCGTCAAAATGACGCTGTATATTTGCATTCGACAAAATATTGTCTATGTTCCAGTTTCATATTCTTTGGTTTCGACGAACACATTCTTGACTTCTCGTATATCATCTTTTGCCCTTTTCATGGACGCGTCTCTGCTTCACTACTCTCCATTCCCTACCTCTGAAAGTTAGAGATGTCGTTAATTTGCGCACCTTCTATATAACCTGTTTATGCTATACTAGAATGCTTTTTCTACTTTGGTTTGTAAGTAATACACTACCGATATTGAATAACCATCTTAGTGAGTTAACCTAGTAAAATTTACCGCAAATATTAGTTCTAAACTTTGATAGAACTAAAACCGTTCGTAAAACGAAAGCATAACAGGTGAAACTAAAAGGGTTAATGGCAAAACAAAAACATGATAGCTAAAACTAAAACAATTAGTGGTAGAACGAAAACATGATAGTTAAAACCAAAAGCGTTAGCGTTAGTGCGAAAACATAATAGTTAAAACTTAAACCGTTGGTAGTGGAACGAAAACATGATAGTTGAAACTAAAATAGTTATTAGTAAAACGAAAACATAAGTTAGAACTAGATCCGTTAGTTCATAAACGCAAAGGGCCTCATGCAATCCGAGGGGGCGCCGTAGGGAGAAGGGGGCGCAACACGTCTTACGGTGGGGGACGGTAGGATGGGGGCAGGATGGTGGTGGAGTACGAAGGGTGGAACGTAGCGAACTGAATGTCGTTCGTGCCCACGTATCTGTGTAGCGAGACGTGCCCACGTGCATTGAAGTGATATAAGACAAGTCACCAGTGCACGGTGCTAAACTGAAGTAACTCTGACAGACACAGAACTTACAAATTCGGTGGTTAAATAATACTAACGATCATAGAAGTTCTCATCAATTCACCTATCCCATTGCAACAGTCGCCATGTAATCTATCATTCACAACCAAGACCCTCAACTCAAAGCAAGGGGCGACAACAACACGCTGGGTCTCCTGCTATTTTTACCCTCTATGTGTCCCCCAAGGCCTGGAGAGCACCTCCGAGCATCGCTTTAGACCTAAAGCCTAGTTGGAAAATCTCAGATCTCAACCAGACCCCTGCGCTAGCACTCTATTAACCCGTGTACCCTCACACAGATCCTCTGCACCACAGCGACAGCACACACGTAAGTGCTCAACTGAAGACATGCCAGCTAAATGAGCATTTGTTACCATCTCAACGTTTATTCTTTGTAGGAACGAAGATTATACTAAATTATATCAGGAATATTTTTTTTGTATATTTTTTATTCAAGAATAAAATAGCTCGAGATCAACATGATATCCCATATTTGCCGACCTATTATTACGAAAGCACGTGATTCACATAATCGTTTACGAAGTAAACTAACCAACTCAATAGAATGGTTTCAAGCAATACAGAGCACTCGTTAAGTAATGTAGTTACGGAGCATGACAGCCCACCAACACAATGGCGAAATATTTGCCATTGTAGCCTTACAGAGCTCACACGCCTGAGTACATCGCAGTTAAATTGTGAACATTAAGCAAGAAAAAGTTTGCAAATAAAACAATGAAAATCTGCAACTCAGGAAAAACAAATGATGGAAGTGCAAAACAAGGATAAAAAAAGCCGTGCTAAGAACAAGTGAACATACATTGAAGGAAATCTATTGTTTTCCATTCATCATCAACGCTATGTTAAAAGAGCGACACATTGTCACATATATACAAGTGTAACTCAATCAAATGAATAATCCAGTACAACGTGAAAGGAAAAAATATCTATAAGAGAAGTGAAAAAAATAAAGATTAAAGAAAATTTCCACATTTTTACAGAAAATTGGAAAAAATGATAGCCAACATGGTGACTCTTTAAAGTGATAAGGAACGATGAATCAAATGCCCAAAGAATGACTCGAGAAGCAAAAATTCTATACGGTAAGGGCTAGGGCTCAGAGTGTGGCACTCAACGGCTATCACCATCATCGTGTCTCGCCAGTACCGAATTCAGAAAAAGTGTCGCGGAAAACGCTTTCAAAAAATAGGACGGCAAGCAACAACGACTCGAGAGTCGTGTAAACAGTAAAGATTTTAGAGCACGATTTCAATACGTCTCTGGAACAGCAGCGCTGCAGAACAAGGAAAACCGAGTAGTCTTATCTAGAAGAGTCGGCTACGGACGGTGTTGCCAGGCCTTCCGACTCACAGCCCTCCCTACACTATATAATACTAGCCCAGTATAATTGACATTCAAATCCATACACATCTCTACAATTAATCAGAGTAACCCTCGAAAGATGTTACGTTTGTTTGGTCGAGATACAATACCTTTCGTTGCCCTATTGAGTCCCGAGCCTGAATAATGTCACGATCAATGTCACTCATTTTTTTTAAATAATTTTGTCAACTCTTTCAATTCAAGCTAAATCGTAAAAACTTGAGTACATTTAGATGTATAACACCCGCGTGGCACGGCATTTCTGTCGTCTCTTATAGCAAGCAGCTTACCCCCACTATGCTTGATGTACTGTACAGTAGAAAAAACAAGGTAGGGTCAAACTAGCCTTTTTTCGTCGATCGTGTGGCAATGCTGACGTCATGGCAACGAACCAATAGTAGCGCTCATATTGTATCTGGCAACACTGCTAGCCCAAATCTGGCACCACTATTGGCCTAACGACTTGTCGCAATGGTGACGTCATAAAGTTTGTTTGAAATTAAGCCGTTCTATTGGCTAGCCGAAAAAGAGGAAGTGTATTTTCCTCCACAGAAAAGACTCTACCTTGTATCCTCTACCATGATGTACAGTCTCAGCCAGACATCAACACAACCACTCCACAGAGTACGACTGACAAACTACACAGAAAATAACACAAAGGTATCTCACATTGCGCTGTGTCGGGGGCCATGCGTGGGCTTGCCGGCGGGGTTGCTGAGGTTGTTGGCGTGGGGGAGACGCCTCGTTGTGGAGGGCGAGGTGGAGTTGGGGGTGGATGGTAGTTCAGGGGACACTCCACGCGATCCAGCTCGTGAACCTGTCCGGGAACCAGTCCGTGATCCGGTTTTGGACCCGCCTCGTGAACGGTTCACAGCCGTCAGCTGTTGCTCCTCGTACGAGACTGCAAAAAGGCAAACATGAGACCATGCGGCCAAGCCGAGACAATAAGACGTCCTAACGCCGAGCCGTGAACTTTTCAGCATCATCCCACAAAGCCCTAGCCACTCTACCACCAACGAAACATTCTGAGAATTCATCAAATTTGCAATGCTAGTCTAGCCGTTAGAGATCGCATAAACGACCACTGCACTTGGCGAAGGTTACAGCGTCAAGGAAAGATGGCGGCGAGTTGAGCCCTTATATTTTCAAAAAAAGATAACGTCACTGTCACTGATTTCGTCCCGTTATAGTAAAACGCTCGAGATTTCGTGTCCACGAGCGGCTGAATCTCCACTTTGTTTAAGCTGAATTTTCACCGATCATGTTCCAGACGATATAGGATTACAAGGTAGTATAACAATTGCAAGCTTTCCGAGGGACACCCAGTTTAAATCTGAAAGATCTAAAGACAACGATAAATCACGATATCAACGGTCGACAGAATGTGATTCAAATGAATACAGCGAACTTCCAAAAGACTTTAATACTGCGTCGACGTCAACGTTCACAACTTAAGTAGTGTGTTTACATGGGCTTTCGTAACAAATTTGCACTGAATGTACGACACAGTTCCAAGATTTTTTTGCATCAATTTCAGTTTATTAATCAACGTCTAAAATCGCTGTATATTTTCTCCTGGTACTTGATGAACGATTTTTCAAGAAACATTTTTCAAGCAGTCGACATTTATAACAGATCGTATCCACAATACAGCTTGCGAGAAGACTAAATTTTCGCATTTATTAGAACTAAAATCCGAATAGACAATTACGCTCATGTCATTACTGACAGCAGAGCGAGCATTGTGGTGACCACACAAAAACAAACAAGGCCTTCAAAGCATACAATATAGATAAAAATAATAAAAACCAGGCCCTGAAATTACGGCTCACAGTAAGCGAATTCGAAGGCAAATCATAGATCTCTCACGGACTCAAATTGTTCTAGGCCCGATATTTGAAACTCACCCTGACTTGTGTTTCAAGCAAAATTGAGTACACGAGTTTAATAGAATTTCTTAAATAAGTTCAATCTCTGAATTAATTGAATATAATTAAATAAAACATTCAAGAAAAGCAACTAACTTGAACTATAACCGCATAAGATTCAAGGATTGTTTTCACGAATATTGTCATTCACTGAACACTTTACTCATGTCATCTCATTATGAACCCAAAACTAAACAAGGGAAACCCGATAGAGATCGAGCAATTACAGAGTAAAGAACTATTAATCGGTAGTTTCCAGTCGAAGAATCATAATGGTAGATCGTCCTTGTGCCAGTTCTGATCGAATGATCATGATGGCAGTTCGATCTCACAGTGTTTCAGAAAGTATGAGGTATTTGTTCACCGGATCTGAAAGAAGGAATGTCAAATCAAAGACAAAGACATTGTAATAACCAAATGCACACTAACTTGGTCTCTCGTCAAAGAAGGAGTCGAAGACGACGAAGTTGTTGATCTGCGACACCTGCTTCTCCAGCCTGTAGTGTTTCTTCAGGAAGCCGAGGAACTTCTCTGACGGCTTGTCCACCGCCATGTGGCCAGCCTCCACTTCTTGGTCCTGATCAAACACAAGTTAGATTGAATAATTATTGCCATAACGAAACGAAAATATTCCTCTAAGAAAATGCTCCATATTACAGTCAGATGGTTTTTTCTTCAGCGCACGTTCCTGAAGGATGACAATTTTATCTACAAAACACGTCTTCACCCAATGCTCTACGACAAAGGGTCTCAAATTTGGGTGCTGGCACCCCTCTGGGAGTGCGAGTCGATATTTCAGGGGGTGCGAGAGAAGTCCACATAAATAATGGGATATTAGCTGTATGTTGGCATTTTTATTTCAGAGGGTGCAAGGTTCGGATGGAATTTCTTCAGGGTGCGGAGTGAAAAAAGGTTGGGAACCCCTTGTCAACGGGTATTCTCTTGAAGTACAAGATTTACAATTTATTCCCGAGAGGAAGCGCTGGCACAGCTCACCTGGAGCATGTGGTCGAAGAGCCGCCTGCCATAGCCGCGTCGCTGGCGGCTCTCGTGGACGTAGAAGTCGAGCACGCAGAGCGGTGCCACCTCCTTCGTCTGGCGGTCCTGGTCCAGCAGGAACAGCTTCTTGCGGCCCACTTTCAGCATACCGACCACCATCGTCGCCCGGCTGGTGTTAGGACGTCAAGGAGATATTTAAATGAAATTGCGTGTAGGGACGTCACGGAGACAGTTGAATAAAATTAATATTCATGCTCAATTAGCAATGAAAGCCATCGTAATGCAAGCAGATGAGTCATCTCATACTACGAAGCAACTTTACCAGAACGCTACAGCACACACATCGGGAAGAGGGAACCACCAAAACATTTGTGCACTTTGTGTCTTAGAACTGTGAACCCCGAAATGTTGCACTCGTATTGATCCTTCAAACATCTTAAATGTACGCTAAAACAAGCAGAGTGCTTTGAGAATAGTTAACCTCAAAACTTTCTTAAGGCGAAAAGTAACTTTAAAAGAGGATGTGCCCTTCACACAGTACATCTACTCTCACATGGAACAAACGATTCATCTGACAACTTCAAAAAGATAGTCAACTTCGACAACAGGAAGAGTTCGATCACGCAATAACTGAAGCCATTCCAAGTTTTTTTTACAGTCACTAGAGGAGATATCACAAACACATCAATAAGCCCGTCAGCTCAGTGAACCGAGCAGCCCTTGGGAGACGCACCTGGTGGGGTCGTCCTCCTTCATGAGGTAGAGGAGGTGGTCGGAGTTCTGGAGCTTCTCTGAGGTGGTGATGACGTTGCTCAGGCCCTGTGCGAAGGAGGACGCCTCCCCGATTGTGTTGATGATCTCGTACAGCTGCTGGTACTCCACCCTGCACAGGCCAGGAGTGTGTCATCAATACGATCTTGTATTACATGTTAGTTTTAAGCCTCCCTAACCGCTGAAAAAAAGCATTCCGAAGAAAGGAAGGGACCATTTAGCATGGAGTTATGAGGACTCTATGCACAAAAGGCATAGAAGCAGTAAGTTGAGAAAGAAGTTCATGAAACAGGACAGCAGTAAGCCGAAAAAAGGTGGTCCTTAACATAACAAAGATCATTAGATTATTTGATAGTTTAAGCCTCTCTATCCGCAACAAATGCGATCCAAAGAGAGGAAGAATGAAGGCACCATTTAGTATGGAGTTAAGGGAATGCGGAATCTATGCAGAAGAGGCATAGAAACAGTAAGTTGAAAAAGAATTTCATGAAACAAAATAAAGTTGAAGAAGCAAGTAGTAGGTGCTTAAAAACAGGACAGCAGTGAACCGAAAAAAGGTGGTCCTTTCCTAACATAACAAAAAACATTTTGTTTTTACAGGAAGAATGACTATCTAAATCTCAGCTCGGGCCTTCACACATTTTCCTCCTGGGAGTGTTCTTTATTAACATCATTAACCTGAATTCTAAATAATTAAATACAATTTACACCCATCAATGAATAACGCTTTCTATTCAACATAACTATCATGAAGGTACACAACAACACGAGAGTAAACAGGCCATACAAACATCAGATTTCACCTCGTTTTGTACTCCAGAACGCATCTCACATGAAAGAGAGAAATGAAAGGCGCCAGCACAATTAAATCGAAATGAAGACATTTTCAATGTATGAAAGTAAGCAACAAAAACGCCTCTATATCAACTTACAAACTAGTGCACTTTCTCCGACTCACTGCAGCGGCTCTCAGATAGCCGAGAGCTGATCTCCCGTGGTCTCTCATACGCGTAAATTGGAAAGTTTCTCACGGGAACGCAGAGGCTGCAGCCGAGTGCGTATGAGTGTGCGTGAGTCATGACGGCCTCGCAGAACACGTCACGCTCTCAAAACGACGTGACCTCATACTCCTCGTGCTAACATTCTGTCCTGACATGCTCTAACGACTATCCGTACAATGTTCTTTCTCCATGAAGCTGCTTCTCTCAAATGCACTCAGAGGTTCACCAAAGAATCGCAGTTTCACAGCGCGGAGCAGGAAGCAAAAAGAACGTCACGTTTTGTGGCGCAAAGCGTCTGGTCGTAGGCGTGAAGCTCTCCAGTGTTAGCGAGGCGATGTTGAACACTTGAGTAAGCAATGAAACTGTCTACACGTCAAGCATTGTGTGAAATAATGTTATTAATTTCTCAACAATTTATTTCTAGTAACCAGGTGACCACATAAACTTCTTCACTTCCCTTCAACACTTGAACACAACACAGAGATAAATGCAGCTCCCTACGTAAGTTTTTGACGACGCTTTCTAAACGAATAATGCGGAATAATGATTGCAAATGTCGTTCTAGATTTTGAGGAGCACTCCGTAATTATTGTACTGAGATATATCGAAACGAAAGATTTGGTTAGATGTTAGTTTAGGACTCCATAACCGCAACAAAGACGTTTCAATGAGCATGGAAGAAGGTGCATAATGGTGCCTTAATGGTGCATGAAAGGCACCATTAAGTATGGAGTTAAAGGGAACGCGGAATCTATGCACAAGGTGCATAAAAACAGTAAGTTGAGAGAGGAGTTCATGAAACAGGATAAAAGTTGAAGAAGAAAGTAGTAGTTGCTGAAAAACAGGACAGCAGTGAACTGAAGAAAGATGGTCCTTAACATAACAAAATAAATTTCACTCCAACAAACAGAAAACTTTTTACCCCTAGCAGTGCTAATTCCCATAGATGCAATAGTTGTATCCCCCTGACTCGGAAATCGGTTTGATACTTGAATTACAAACACAAATAACTGCCCGGACACCGTCTTGTTTAACGGCACGGTACATCTGACGTTTTACAAAGCTTATAAAAAACACGGCTACTCGTGATCAAACACTACAGCAGCATAAACGGAAGATGCTCGATCTAACAAGCTTCAAAACTACAAGCAGAACATAACACTAGCTCTTTACAGAATTGATCGGTCATGCAGTATCATCAGGTGATAACATGCCGGCCTCGTTACCATCGGAAGCATCTCAGCTTCACGAACTGAGGACTGCAAGCCTTCGTATCACTGCTCTCCAGTTTGAAGGAGCTATTCAGGGCTTCAATTAATCGGAAATTGATCAGAGAGGGGAAGTGAGCCCAAAAGGGAGCGCAAATTGAATGACAACCTGAAAAGAAAAACACAGAATACCAAAATGAAAAACCGGAGCTGGCTGACGAAGTAATGGGAGCACGACAGGGTGCGTCAGAATGATGTATGTATGTCTAATATTCAAGGAACAGATGCAATACAATCAAATCAATAATAACTAATACTGATGCATTCGCAGCAGAGAACAGTGGTCTTCCTTAAATGTTTGCAACCATATTTCCACGTACCGAGATGTTAAATAATTAAATAACTTATAATTGCACGCTACAAAAATAGCAGCAAGGATTAATAATTTTTTAAATAGTTCGTAAAAATTGGAATAACTTTGGAATGACGGTAACTCTGATGCAAAGGAAAGTAATTCACTTTGGACTTTATTCTCACGGACTTGAGCCTTTTCCCCAGAACATTTGTTGTACCCTCAAAAAGTCCCACCAACTCTCATTGGTTCGCCCTAACTGCGCTATTGTAGCAGTTGTATATTCTCAGAATTTGGAATTTGTCATCAGAACAAAAGGATAACTGTCATAGGGCACCTGTCCAAATGGGTCAAAAAGTGCACTAAAATACGGTAACATTTGAATTTCCTGCTCATCTTTAGTCTCGCAATCTTAATAACTATGACTAGAAGTTATCCATCGCTCCTCTCACACGACCCATCCCTTCTTCGTGCACAGCCCTCACCTTCCTGCTGACGTCATCACTTCTCCCTGGCGAACTCTCACCGCATCCTAGCTCACCTGAAGGTTTTGGTATCTACTCTACGGTAGGGGCACCCAGACAGAAAGGAAAAACTGATCAAATCAATACTTTTGAATAATTGCCATGTACGATCCTCGAATTTTGAATCAGCAGAGACCTATTTCTTCTTAGGAAGAACGTAATTAACAATGATCATTCTTTCATGATTTTAGACACTGTACTTGATTATAAGTCAGTTCATATTACAATAACCACAACAAAGCCCTTACCAAGAGAGGAAGCAAGAAGACATCATTTCAAGTGGAATTAAGGGAATGAGGAATCAATGCACAAGAGGCGTCCCCGCATTTAGAGCATAGAAACGGTAACATAGATACCAGTTATTATTATTATTATTATTATTATTATTATTATTATTATTATATAAGAAAGTTTTAGCCTCCCTTAACCACGGCAAAGATGTTCTAAGAGAGGAAGGAGGAAGGCACCATTTAGTATGGAGTTGAAGGAACGCGGAATCTACGCACAAGGTGCACAGAAACAGTAAGCTAAGAAAGAAGTTCATGAAACAAGAAAAAGTCGAAGAAAAAAGTAGTAGGTGCTGAAAAACAGGACAGCAGTGAACCGAAAAAAGATGGTCCGTAACAAAACAAAAACCTATTTTATTTGAACAAAAAGGAAGCCTACCTAACCTTTAGCTCGGGCCCTAACATGGTCCCCCTGGGAGCGCTAATTCCCATAGACACAATAGTTGTATCCCCCTGAGGGGATATAAACCAGTTTACTGAATAAAAAATTAAAATACCATTGGATTCGATAAGCAAGTTTAATCCTCCCTAATCCCTACAATGGTATCAAAAGAGAGAAAGGAGCAAGGCACCTATAAGTAAGGAGTTATAGGAACCGGAAATCTATGAACAAGGTTTGTTCCCACACATCCCTTGCGCATAGAACCAGCCAGTTAATTTTTAAGTTTTTGAAACATGAAAGTAAAAATACGGGCTGACAAAAGGACAGCTCGGAACCGATAAAAGATAGTCTCTAAGAAAACAAAATACCATTCAATTCAATGGCTACTAGATCTTCAGCTTGGGCCTTGCATCTTCCTAACAGGAACGCTGATTTCCACAGATGCAATAGTAGTAGAATACCCCTGAAGGAATCATTCTTCCACGAGAAGCACGAATGTCAGCAGAATGAACTTGATGAAATTTTTTGGCTCATGAGAACTGGCTGGACACCGGCAGACAGCGACATGCGAGGGCGAGGGCGTTCAGATGACGCGCCAACACAGTCTGCAATGCTGGACGGTAGCGCCCACATGCTGGCTGGGGCACGCGTGCGTCATGCGCGTGGGCACGTGCATCATGTACGTCAACGTAACAACGTGCGTGGCGACGTGGGAGACGATCAGTAGTACGTAGTAGCCCACTCAGAGTCAAAGTGACGTCCACGGTAGAAATACAAGTCTGGTATTCAACAGCGTATTCCAACCATTGAATTCGCTATTTGACATTGAAGAGACAAAGTTGAATTCTAAAAAGTGAGATATGAATTATGAAATATATTTTCCAGACTTTCCCTCCATTAAATGGGTAGTCTTTTCAAGGCATAAGCACATCACTCAGATGTAGAAGTTTTTCAGTCTTTACGATTTCATTGCAGGAGAAAACGTCCAATCCATGCGGATTGAACATCTCAATCCATGAGCCATGCGGAGTTCGTACACACACTTGCCGCCTCAATTAGAGCCATGAACAACAGGACAGGACAATAATTTGATGTAAACATAAGATCTCATCAGCAAAATGGAAGCGTAACTTGTCCTACACAGCAAGTGGTACAGAAGAGAGCTAGCGTCGGGCTGCCTTGAAGAGGTTCACTTCTAAGACGCACTGACGAGCACGCACACTTCGACACAGGAAATCACCTGAGGAATCCTAGCCTTCAAGTTCTCGTCGTAAGTTGAGATGTGCGAGACGGTCCGGTCGAGAGACCTTTACAAGTTGTCGGACAATCATACGAACTGCTAAATACATCCTGAAATTCTGCTAGTGCTGGGGATGATTTATGAACTCCTAAATACATAAATCCAGCAATCCTGCTAGTGCTGGGGATATCCTCAACAGTCTCAAGAGGAATTTGAGAACACGAGTGCGTTGAGTTTTCTCGCCTTACAGAGGTTTACAGAAATTTTCCTGTGAACAACTGACTGCTGGCGTATGTTTTTCTGCAAACCTACAGCTTAGCCCAATCCGGAGCAAGATCATTCAAGCAATCGAGTACTGATTGGCTTGATTAAGCAAAATCATATTGAAACAAGCCAAGCTCTTTTCCGTCTTTAAAATATACTAACGTTTACACCCCGCTTGTACTGCATGTCTCACTAAATCTTTTTTCCTTTCATGCAATCACAAATTGCAGCTCAGCGAAACTCAACACAGCGAACTAAAATATACACTCTGCGCAAAAAATAAAACTGCTGCTGCTATTGAAGGACGCCACACGAGCAACAGAAAATATTGCGACCAGCGCACACCAAACAAACGCACGGCAGTGCCAGGAAGTGAACAGAAGTACTTACGGGAGAATAAAAAACTCTCACAGCCTCATTAGGAGAAGATGTTAATTTGTCTTCAACGGATAATTAGAGCAGATTGACTTACAGCTCCATCAAATCGACAGCCACACAAGCGACGAACAAGGTAGCTCTTGACTTATTAATACACGAACTTATTCTTTTGATACTACAAGTTCATTTTTGGCAGGAATAAATCAGGAAGATGTGAAGAGTTTTGAAAAAATTAGTTGAACTTTGTTTACACATCACAGGATGCGGAATTTTAAAACCGTCATGTAGTAAACAGGTTATGCAGGCAATGGTCGAGTTGCAGAATAGTTTTACTCTTCAGTTTTCTAGACGATGCGTCATAACAGCTTGAAGAAAAAAACACCCACACTCCTATGATTGTAATAGTGTTCGTTCGTGCGTGTTCTCCCTGCAGCAATTAGCAGGGCCATTGTCATGCATAAGATAGCCCAAATTAGCATGTTCGATCCATGTTATAACGCGTACACGGCACGCAGTAACGCACAAGCACGGCGTTCTCCCCGTAAGACTCATTTCACACTGAGCTAGCAAAGCAGCATTTAGCAAGCTCGCATGAGCTATCTAGCAGACGGTCTGCGAGACTGGCAGGTAGGAATAGCACTATTACGAGCCGTTGCCTTCACACTGAACTCGCACGTTTTATCCAGCATCCTGCATGCGAGGTGACAATGCTATTCCTACCTACCAGTCTCGCAGACCGTCTGCTAGATAGCTCATGCGAGCTTGCTAGGTGCTGCTTTGCTAGCTCGGTGGGAAAAGGGGCCTACACCAGTAGGTAACACTTCACTCTTACCATCATTTCCGGCAAAACAATTTTCATCTTCTATCTCCATTTGCGAAAGGAATCCAAACTAAGCAATGTTTAATCGACAACATCAAACCTAGAGATAACTTTACGAGAACACGTTCACAGCACGTCATACGTCACAATGCAAGAGATGACGACAGGTAAAAGGTCCCAATATCAGCAAGCACGAAGCCTTCAGTAAATTATTATCCAGAATCGCGAGGTTCAGAATTTATAGAAGACATAAAGCTTTGCTTGCTTTTTTGTTACGCAAGCAGTGTCAGAAGAAATATTCAGACGAGGAGCATGCAGCAAGGAGCACCACACGGAACTTCGCGTCCCCCAAAGCAGTCACCATTGATTGCCGGTGCTGAGCGAGGGGTTGCGGCCGCGGCAGCTCTGCCGCACTGCAGTTATTCAGCTACAATTGAAGCTCCAATCAAACAAATGTAATGAACGTAGTATCAAAAATAACTAAGTCGCTATACCTGTTCACGATAGGCTCAATAATTGGTGAATTATAGTAATGCTCGCAGAAGCTTCCGTTGAAATAAAAAAATTAGAGTCAAAAGTTGGTTTTCATTAACCCACGAAATTTGACGATATATGTTTAGCTGCACATAGTACAAGATTTATACGAGTACATGACAGAATAAGTTTTAGTCATTCATGTAGCTTTCTAACACACGAATAAAAGTTTGAAAGGTAATTTCTCCAGGGTGAAACCACTGAGTTGCCCCAAAGGTTGTCATTATTGGCACCGCTATTGGCCTAACAACATGTCACATTGGTGACGTCATGAAGTTCGTTCAAAATCAAGCCTTTCTATTGGCTAGCCGAACATGAGGTATATTTTCGCCCATAGAAATGGCTCTGCCTTGTTTCCTGTACCGTGGGCACGGTCTCGCCACAAGCTCCGGAACTTGAAGGTATACATGCACGAGGCCCAGGCCAGGCAGGAAGCAACCATCTGCACGCCACAGATGGAATGTCTCACGGCCCAACTCAGCTGCTAAAGGTCGGCGCCAGCTGCATCTGTGACTTCCAATTATGCATTCTTTTTTTTGTCCGACGTCCAATATGCTCGTCCGAATAATGCTACTTGATTGTAAAGTCAAATAGGCAATTTATAAAAGGAATAATTCAGTATTGTTTTGAATATAGACTTCAACATGTGCATATTTTAAGTTTTGCCCTCAGCGTGAGGAAGTGAAAACATTCCGTAAAGATATCAAAAG
>JACJUY010000181.1:231369-263100 GCA_014220935.1 Platorchestia sp. MABIK | reverse complement strand
ACGGAACTAAATACAAGATCAGATTAAAAGTTAGTTTAAGCCTCCCTAACCGCGACGAAGGCGTTCAAAAGGGAGTGAAGATGAAAGCACCATTCGGTGCAAGATTGAGGGAACGCGAAATCTGTGCACAAGGTGTGTTGCCACAAAATCCTCTGCGCATAAGAATAATCGCATTGAAATGCTGATGGCACAGAATACAAATACGAATATATCAATGAATTCAAGTACGTATTTTAAAAGTGAAGTACCACTGTCGACTCAATTATAAACAGCCCCATATCATCAGCTACCTGCGACACACGAGCGAAAGTGTTCACAAGCGGAGAGACAGGAAGGCACCATTTAGTATGGAATTAAGGGAACGGGGAACCGATGTACAAGGGACGTTTCCCACACCCAGTGCATGAAACGAGTAAAATTGAAAGATGTTTATAAAATAAGAAAAAATAGATGAAGAAAGTAATACGTACCGTACCTAAAAACAGGCAATAGTTTAAAAAAAACGGTCTGTAACAAAAGAAAAACCTGTTTTATTTCAATAAAAGAGCTACCTTATCTTCAGCTCCGGACCTCAAATTTTCCTCATGGGAGCGCCCCTTCTCATAGATGCAGGTTACATCCCCTTGAGAAGTGTAACTCGCTCTGCCAATCATCATTCACACAAGAATGCAAGGTAAAAACCATTGAAAGCAACACGAGTGAGATGAATACGAACGCCACCTACTAATACAATCCCATTCCGTGTCGGTACGGACAGCCCCGTTGCAACGCCGGCAACACAAAAAAAGGGTCGCGCTCAGCTCCAGCAGGAATAGGTCGCCCTTCATCTCGCCGGCGCGGAATCGATACTTGGGCGTCGCCGCCGAGTGATAAGGGCTCCCCTCGTGTCTGGAGTCGCCGCTGTCTGGAGAGCGGCCACAGCCATCCCAACGTATCGGTGTTCTCTTCATGCCAAAATCCCGTTATAATCAACCCAACATCTAAGGTCGCGGCCATTACCTTGTGAGGTGTTAGGGCGAGGGCGTTCAGATGACGCGCCAACACAGTCTGCAATGCTGGACGGTAGCGCCCACATGCTGGCTGGGGCACACGGGTGGTGGGCACGGATCGTGCACACGGGTGGTGGGTGCTTCTCGCTTTCCAAAATATTGTTTTACTCTTCTCGTTTTTCGAGAGCTATCACTACAGTCCTCGTTTTTAGAAGTAATTATTTTTACTGTTCTCGCATTTTTAAAATAATCGGCGTCGCTATTAAAAATTACTGTTTTACCCAGCGCTAATACGTTTTTGTGGGGAAATGAGAAAATATCGAATCGAAAAAAAATTCAAGATCAAACCATCATTTTTCATGTTTAACACATTATCACACGTCAACATGAAATTTGGACCAGAATTGGAGCAATGGTGAACTATTCACGGCCGCCTTGGGACATCCACTACATCAATCCTTCAGGAATAGCCAATATCGGTCGATGCTCAAATGAACAATAGTCGCAACAAAGGAACAGAAATCCAAGCATCCACACAAAAATAAACATGCGATTCATGCAGAATGAGTAACCGAGAGTTGCCTCATGCTACGTTTGCTTCCAGCAGAATAAGCACCCAAGATACCGGTGGACACTCCAGCCCCAAATGTATGCTAATCCTACGCTCTCGGGGCTCGTGCCCATAAAAAGGTGAGTTGGGTCCCCCAACCATGGGAGCGTAATTCCGCTAAGTGAATGTCGTACGTATTACCCGCTGAAAAATGTTGTTTGTGGTACGGCTGTACATGAACGATTTTACTTCATCTCTTTCACATAATATAAGTAGAAGTCATAGATTTCCATGGTAGTACTGCAGGAAGTGCAATGAAAATAGATCCGTAACTCCTGAAAAACGCAGTTATAGCAAACGAGGCAAGTCAAACATTCCCATAAAATCATTCCACCTACTCAGCAACGGCACCAACAAAAAACTTCAAAAAATAATCAAAATACATACTGTATTAATAATTTTGAATAAGTGAGTTGGGGCATCTTGTGACTTGATGTTAGGCCACCTTCAATGGCGGACAAGAAATATAGAAGTCATCGCAGACGACTGTCAGTCAGGCTAAGCACAGCGAACTTACTGAAATTAGTAAAGCAGTGTCTGAATAATAAAGTAATACACTGTTCGCATGCATGTACCCAAACACCAAATGGAATGTCAAATTCTCACAGTACCTGGCAAGAGAAAATGAAAAGCCTAACGCAATTGACGATCATCATTGCTCATGAGGAAGACCTGTGGCAAGCTGAATAACCAGATCGCACTACGGGCTAACGGATTTTCTTCACATCGAAGCTAGCAGACGCGATACAATATGGGAAAGCTCAACAGGACAGATGCCACTCAAATTCCATGCGCAGCTATCGTTAAAAATTGTATCAGAAATAATTCACAGCATGAGGGAATAGAAATTGCCCTCAATTATGTCAACAATGATATCCTGCAGTTTGCAAATGTTGCACGAACACGATCTGGGTTACACAATGCATGAAGGTGCATCTAAAACTCAAAGAAATATATATTCTCGCGCCAACCGCGAGCGAATTACACAAACTTCATCCCTGTGTAGGGAATCAAATGCAGAATTGCTCTATAGATAATGGATGAATTATCTAAATTTATCCCCGTTTCCGATGCGCAGCAGAAGCACGAGGTAGCCATTGCAGCCACCCACGCCAGGTGACGACACACAGCACGTTTGTTGAAGGTCCAGCGAGCACACGCGGCAGCAAGTGCTCACCCACATGTGGGCGTGTCCTCCGTTACGATACGGTGCGCGTGGGTGACAAGTCGCATCTTGCAGCCGCATGCGTGAACTGTGTGACCGTTTATTGCATTTCTTTGCTTCTGCCTATTGGTAGGCGAATGAGCATTTCCTTCTCTCAAAACATTTGAAAAGTTTGTCCCGAAATATTAACACGTTGACTACGTTTGCGTGATGGCTTAAAGTTGGTTAGGTTGGGTTGTAAGTGGCGGAGTTGAAAAACTGACTGCACAGCTCGAATGCATCTCTTTTTGCACAGATTCTTCTCGAATAAAAGGAAAATTAATTTTAACTGTGAGATCTCTATATCGACCTTTAAATGCCCGCGCAGAAAACGGCCTCGAGTGTGTGACGGCGAGTTTTTGACGCAATTATTGCAAGTCAGGCAGATCGTACGCCGATATCGAAACCAGAACTTGAATGAAAATTGATACAAGTTATCTTTTAGCACCGCGTTACTTTAAATTCAGACTTTTTACGTTTGGTTCACAGTCCTGAATTCACAAAATTACCGTCAAAGCAAACCATCTACCTAACTGAACCAACAATAATCATGAAATGGACTTAGAAAAGTGGGAAATTTAATAACACAATGGTCACAAACAAAGAATATGTAGGAAATATTGATCCAAGTGTCCTCAAAAAAAAAAAAAAGGCAGTACGAGGACACCTCAACCTTACGCGTACACCAGCAAGCATAGTTTCCGTATTTGAAAAAAGTTCATATAAAATTTTTCATTGATTTCTTAAGGTTAAATGAGAAAGAGACTTGAATTCCACGACTTTCTAAACTACCTCCACCCAGTGGTGCTTTTTAACGAAAGTCAAGCTATCCATAACTTCACCGCCTGAGCTGCGCCCTTTACAAGCATCGCAGCAGCGGCTGAGCAAATATGTACGTCAATATTGGGTGAATCACCGCAGTTGTGTCGTAAATGAGCAGCACATCAGCAATCAATGAGCGCGTGCTTCCCTCGCACCGACCTGGTTACTGCACTCAACATTTGGCACCTGACAGCATGTCTCAAGACTCGGATCATCGGAACGTGAGCAACTGAGCGTAGTAATATGAAGCAAATAAGAATTGTAACGCGCGAATAGAAGCTCTCAGATCAATGACATAGATTACATTTGGAAACCCCCAGATAAGTGAAACGAGAAGATAAAAGTTTTGAAAAAGCGCCGTAAATATTTCACGTAGTTTAAAAAGCTACTGCGTAAATTTATTTCACAAGTTCAACTCCCGAAATGAATGAATAGGGACTAAAGTTTTTTAGAATACATTTTTCTACTTAATGGCCTAAGCTTATGGAGTGGTCGGCACTCGAAGTGTCCACGAAGCATCCCTGGTCTATACGCGTCCGAGCGCGAGGCAATTTCAAGGAAGAGTAAGCCAGCACCGACGAATCGAACACAAGTGAAGGTCGGACGATCAGCGGTGCGTTCGGTGTGGTTGAGCACTTGACAGCGCGCGACTTGCCTCATGAGCTCTGATGAACGGCGCCATTTCACACTTAAAGTCACAAAAAACTTTCACCAATAACAAGCAGCAGAGAACGTAATGACAGCTATTGGTGGTCGATCAAATCGGGCGTAGCAAAACCTTTACACACACCACATTTTTTGTACGAATAGCAGTGGAGGGAGCACATTTTTTGGAGCAAGACAGAATTAGATGAAAAAATATAGTCATATAGTAACACTATGAAAAATACAACACGTGACTACACTTACGGTTCACTTAGTTTAATTAGTTTCTTTATTCGTAGAAAAATTGCATGATATTCAGACTTCCCTTTTGACAAGAACGTTTCAAATCAAAAGCCTACAGTACCAGTAAGAGTTCTTCCAAGCGACCCTTACATGACCCAGTATAAAGCAGCTTGCTTGCCCAGTATAAATTTTTCGTTGGGGCATCTATGATTTTAGCCGCCCAAGCTGCTTCTGTGTGGGGCGGCCAAATTTCACCCATTCATTGCGGTATGACCCACCGGAGGGTCGGGCTTAAGCTTTTCCAGCTGCAAAACCACTCACCCAAGGGTCGTTCGAAAATTTTAACAATCTTTTTAAATTTAAAGATATTCATTTTACCCAGTTAATGTTTGCTATTTAAAAAATTTTTCACAACTTTTGACTTTAAATTTGAGTTGGATATTGAACTTCAGTTTAACCCATCGCAGTCGATGATGCCACGGCAACAAGTTATACAGAACAAGCCAATGCAAAGACACAGAGCTGAAGCAAATTTGCATACATTAGCGCGACACAAAACAATTCTTACATATTATACCGCAACGCACATTATTTGCATGTGCAGCTTGCAACAGCGATTCGTAAGAAACCCACTATGCATCATCAGTAGCAGAATTCATTGCACGCAATATTATTCGTTTGCATCCCCATGGTAACCAAATATTTGGCAAGCCCACAGCATGATTCATTGACAAAGGACATTTTTTTCAAATAAAAACCTCCTACTGAAGTTGCGCTCGCAACTTTGAGCTCAGGACAACGCTTGAAACACAAACAAAACAATGATAGAAAAAACGTCACATTCTACCACATAATACAGCCACAGGACAGGTATACAGAACACTATTATAAATAAAAGTTATAATAGCCAGTAACCAACTGAACAAACCCCACACGTTTGTGTACATTTTAATAACCACTTTGATAGAAAAAAAATGCCGCTATGCAACAGTAAATGCACAATTCAAGAAACAATGGATAACGTTTGCCCACCAGACACTCGAGCTTGTAGCGCTAGATGCCTGCAACAGTCACATGACTTTTTTCCCCGCTGTTCTCGGCTCCTTTCCCCACTCCCATCGTAAAGCTTAAAATAGAAACTTCCCCTCGAAGCAAAGAAAAAGTGAGAGGCCGCAAAAAGACACATACAGGAAGAACAAGCATCCAATTAAGAAAGAATTCAGGAGATCAACGCTCACCTACCTTGCAGCTTTTTCTGGTTCTTCCTGCGATCAGGAGAGGCGTTGGCCCTGCGATATTAGCCTTGTAACATCAAGTAGCAGTGTGAAGCGAAGTAGTTGCAGCAGAGTTAGAGTAAAATATTATTTTCTTCCATCTGTTCACTTGCAAAACTCTTATCTCGTTAGGAGACTTGTTTGTTTGCTGGCTACCGTTCATACACTGCTTCCACTGATGACGGGACAAACTTGAGCAACTCTTCAGTAAGAAGACCGCAAAAAATCGTAGAACCTGCTATCAGTAATAACGCGGGGAAAATTCAACTTCTTCGTATTGAAGGCAATTCAAGTCTATCTCTGAAACGCAAAGAAAAATTTGCGCTTTTCTTCTCGAAAATCCAACCCGCTGTATTGTGGATACAGTCTGTTACAAAAGTTCATTTTACGAGAAACAATTCCCAATGACTTCCCAACGAGATTTGGTGTTCCGCATTATCTTACGCTTGATCATGAGCCAGTTTCGAAAATTAGTTGACACAAAGCTAACCAGACGTGGCATGGGTGTGTGGCCCCTTGAGAAGGTAACATGACAACTACAGGTAACCAGAAGCGTGACATGGAATACACTGGCATTGTGTGGCCTACAATTGCGATGTAGGTTCACGCGACCAGTCGCCATCCTTTCAAAACGCCAACAGTTCAGCCTTTAAAATGAGCTATTGTATTTTTTTTTATCAAACCTATCGTTCTACGTCTCCTATTCAACACTTGATCACTTCGTCTACAATGAATACTTCTTGTAAAACTTGTCTAAATATGTTTGGTTTGTTAAAAAAAATCTCAAAACTTGGAAAAATACGAAGATAATAGCGTTACATCGAATAAAATATAAATCGAAACCTAGTTGAACGAGTTCAGCAAAATTCATCACGACGTCGCATTCGTTGAACGAAGCTGAAGACGAGCATTTGCAGGTGGCTTAAAATAAAATAGTAACCATTTTAACTTCGTATCACAGTAAGAGCTAACAAACCTGCCACAACGGTCGTCTGGAGCAGATGGTTGTGCCCAGAAGCATAAATGTCACCAAATGTCTTGAGAATATTTAGAGTAACTGCACTCATAAAAACCTGGATGCACGCAACTGCCCTAAGCATTGCTCCAAGAAGAAGTAAAATGGCGTGGTTTATACTATACGTAAAAAAATCAATTGGTTAAACGAATGACAATGTTGAGTTATCACCAAATTAATATACTCAACTGCATAAAATGAATCAATTCAACTGCATAGTTATGCAAACACTGCAACAATACGGACGAAATGACTCGCTAGTTACAGTTTTAGTTACAGTCTAGGCTTGAATTAGTTGTTAGTTTAAGCCCCTCTCACTGCAACAAAGGAGTTCTAAAGAGAGGAAAAAGGAAGACACCATTTAGTAAAGAGTTAAAGGAACGAGGAATCTATGCCCAAAGTGGATAGAAACAGTAAGTTGAAAAAAGAAATTCATAAAGCAAGATATGAGTTGAAGAAGAAAGTACTAGGTGCTGAAAAACAGGACAGCGGTAAACCGAGAAAAGATGGTCCGTAACTAAACAAAAAATATATTCTATTTTAACAAAAGGAAGGCCAACCTAGCCTTTAGCTCGGAACCTCACATGTTCCACCGGGAGCACCAATTCCCATAGATACACCAGTTATATCCCCCTGAGAGGAGACCGTCCATATTGCCCTTAGCGTCTGTCACTTGTGCGCTGAAGACGTCGTTATTATTCTAACGAAAATTCCATTAATCCATACTTGGTGAAAATGAATATGATGGCAAAATTTTCAATAACACAAATAGATGAACAAAAGAAGCTTCAAAAGGACTCCGACCCCACAGTGATGAAGCATTCATAGCGTTTAGATCAAGTCTCCGTACTCTATTTTTTAATTTATGAGTCACATTATGCAGCACACTAATTAGTTTTTTTTTTTTTTAACTTCGCGTTTCATCACAGCACTGACGAAAGAATGAATTTTAGAGCTTTTGACATTTTGACCGCAACGCGCGCCACCGGTGGCCACGGAGGGGATTTTCATCATGCTGCTGCCCGACCAGTTGTCACAAACCCAATTTTCACAAGTGCTTAATTAAATCTAAAAGAGGGCATGATCCAGTTAATAATTGTTATTAAAAGAAAAACTTTACAACTGACTTTAAGTTTGAGTTGAATATTGAACTTTACAATTGCGGCCGAACTGTTACAATGAGTAATGCGCTTTGCGATTTCCTGATCTTATTTAAGGACGCGCTTTCCAAATTTTCCAGCCTCTGCTTTCCATAAAAGGAGACATTGGTAATACGCATTCAGTGCTGTTCGCAATGAAACGTTTGCTCCTGGTGACAGAGGAAATTCTTTTTCCCGGCACCAGCACGAGCTTCCAATCCAAACCTAAAAACTGTTTTCTTCAAATGCTGATCGTAATCACTAACTATAAATGTTCTGCATTTTGCTACAAGAACGTGCATCGCTCTTCAATAGTCCATCTCGATGCCATACGGACACGACGGAGATTGTGCAACTACTGAGGCATTTGATGTTCGATTTCCTCTACTCGATTCCATGGATTAGGAGTAAAACTTGGCCAAGTCACGAGACTGCAAGAAGTGCAGATGGCGCATCA
Source organism: Platorchestia sp. MABIK (assembly GCA_014220935.1). NCBI lineage: Eukaryota > Metazoa > Arthropoda > Malacostraca > Amphipoda > Talitridae > Platorchestia > Platorchestia sp. MABIK. Next base: position 254,702 of record JACJUY010000181.1, on the reverse strand, counting down.
CTTGGCAATTTTGGTCACCATCAGAAACACTGATATTCTTGCACAACATTTTCCATCCGTAACTTGTGTAATGCATTACGAGGGTGTGGCTACGCGAGAGCCCACAGAGCAGCAGCTCATTTGAGAACTTGCCTTTCTTTCGGAAAGCGCACTTTTGCACTGAAACTGATATGATCAAGACGTCTTTTTAGATAAAAAAAAACAATACTCGACTTCATAGAAAATTTGTGTATTCATAATAATAATTTTACTAAATTAGAGACAGATGTTTGCTAATTTCATCCCTCTCGCGAGCGTTTCAATAAGCGAAGCTAGAGTGAAGATAGACCACGTTGTTTCTTCCCAGCTGTGTCAACGGTCTGTGCTGCCGCCGCTGGAGAAGAAATCAGCTGCAGTTGGCACGGTACCGCGATGGGTTTAACAGAAGTTCAACATTTAACTCGAATTGACTGTCAATTGTAGTGCGCCATTTTGAAAATAGTAAACATGAACTAGATCGTGCCTTCATTTAGATTTGACTAAGTATTTATGAAAATAGAGTTTGTGACTACTGGTCGGTCAACAGCATTATGAAAATTCTCTCCGTGTACCACCGGCGGCTCACATCGCAGTCAATGAGTTAATAATTAGGTAGTAACGTGATTAGTGAACTAAATCTACGACGTATCAACTCATAATTATCACCATACCATATACTATACACAATGATTTCTATACAAGTGCAATCCTACCACTACACGGGAAGGCCCCAGTCCCATTTACCTTCAGAACAATGGCGGAAAGCTGAAGATTCTTGTAACTTAGAAGTTCTGTTATTAAATCAGCTTTCAACTGACAGCTACACAATGGTCGAAACGAAATATGGCTTTTATTTAAATAGTATATCCTAAAATTACCGTACGGGATGAATTTCCTGCAGCACAGAAAACCCAACAATTAAAATCTTACAAAATAAAGTAGACTCGCATGGACATGGGAAAACTATATTTTTTTGTAAGTCATCATAACCGAGATTTAATAGCTATAATATTCATGAGAAAGAAGTTCGAGAACTTATAATTTTAATATTTATATTATTTCAAATTATTCTAATTCCAAACTTAATAATTCAAAAGTTAAAATCCTTAAAAATCGCTTTTCACTCTCCAACCACTGTAACAACACTGGACAACAAACCCATGTTTGCTCGCACGTTTTGTAATCGTAGTCTCGAGAGCTCGTCAGAAGAATAGCCTACGTAAGTGGCCGCTTTGCGCAACGCAGTTCTGGCCGCGTGTGACTAAGCCAAAACATTCTCCAGAACATCACCAAAACAGCATCCTCTGATTAATTCTTCGTTTCAATAAGGTGGATAACATCACAACACCTTTCATTTAATGTAACAGGAACTAAATTTCTGTTTTTTTTCCTCGTCTCAACCCAGTTGAACCCTAGGACGCAGAGCCTGCGGCTTCCAATATCGCGTTCTAGGGAGTAATGCTATCCTTGTACGATTTATACGCAGACACTCATGGGCACCATTAAAATCTTGGGGGAATGCTATAATGTTCACTAAAAATCCCTAATCAACATAGAATTAGTAGCCGTTTTGAGGAAAAGGTAATCTATGTAGAAACGCGCCTCACAAGTTAGGTTCCATCAATTGCGACTACCAACAATCCGCGGAAGAAAAAAAAAACAGGGCTATCTGAGGCGACCAAGTACAGCAAATAATTTCTCCGACTATGGCGAAGCGACCGATCAATGAAGAGCGACCAGATGCACCTAACGTTGGGGATGGTAACACCGGCAAACAATAAATAACCTATTTATTGTATCCGTGCTACCTACTGCCGCCTTCGTGGATGCCGGCGAACATAAACACAAATTAAAGCGAAGCGACCGATGAGCCAACTGTGACTCACGTCAAAACGGTGCCGCGCCCCCACTTGTCGCAAACGCAATCCTTCCTGCTTCCCTCTGCTGTACTCACCTAAAACGTGTCTTGGAATTCCATCCTTTAATTATGAGAGAGTTGTCCACTTTCGAGATATCCTCCAGGAGTATATTTCTTACGTCAAACCTGAATTCCATTTTGTATTTGTTAGTAGACTAAAAGAATTAAAAGCGGTGCAATCAGGGTGTGTTCACAAGAGAGCACTTCTAGAAACGGAGCGACGAGAAAGTTGCTGTATATGCAACCACTGCACTAACACGACTGGCACTAGCAGACGAATTGCTCACACCCACCCTCTGCAGCAGCTCAGCACGCACTGATCGATTTTGTCACAGAAAATTGCGTGGTTACTCTGGGATACAACAGCAAATGTTCAAGTTGTAAAATAATTTTTTGATATATTTTTTCCTTTGGACTTAAAGTGGAGTGGGCATTTCAATTAAATTTACGTATCTCTTGAAGACCATAGATATTTTGAATATTTTCATTACATATTATTAATATTTTAACTAATATCACAAAAGGATAAATGGCCCAATTGTACTTTTCTTCTAATTGTATCCTAATGAAAATGCATTTCATAATTTTGCAATTTTTGATTTTCAAAAATTACAAATTCTAGTTGAATGGCTTTCTATATAGCTTTCAAAAACTTTTCTTATTATTCATGAATATTTTGAATATTTAAATGAAAGTTTGAAAGAGGTATAGAGCCAATGCCACCTTAATTTGGGACTTGGGAGCATTGGTAGAGTACTGTGAATATTTGCTACTTTAAAGTGTTTTCCGCTTTGGTTTGAGATAATATAGTATCTGTATAATGTTGGTAATTAAATTGGCATTTTTGTCCTTCTTGATTCTATTTCTCCCAATGATAGCACACCATAGTTGTTGTTGTTCCTTGACTATGGTGTGCTTCCTTGTTATTCTTATAAAGTCTATAACCTGAGTTTTCATAAAAATTGCTGTTAAGAAATTAAAAACTAGTTCATTTCTACGTTTCTCGAAGTCTTTTTCTTTTTAGCAATTTTTTCCAAATAATTTCTACGATTACATGTATTGTGCAGAGCTCGACTGTCAATTTCGAGGTAGTAGGAGGTAGGTTGTTTTTCTATCCTTTCTCTTTAATATTTTTTTCTTATACTCATTTTCAATACGTATATAAATTAATATGCTTGGGTGTGTGTGTGTGTTCGTGTGTGCATACATATGTACGCACGCACATGCATGGATATATCTGTGCGTACGTATGTAGGTATACGCATATCTACATAAATATATATGCATGTTTCTATTTCAATTTTTTTGCGTGAAAACAATGCAGTTAATCAAGTTTATTGCACTTGCAAAATGTTTCAAAAATAGATCTATCACTTCCCCAGAGGGTGTTTCTGTGAATAGGAAAAGTGAAAAATGCAATCAGACAAGTGAAATAAACCGCAATCGTAGAAAAAGTAACTTTCTGTACGTATGTTGAACCAGGTATGAATTTTCATTTTGAGTACATGTTTATTTACGCGTCTCTGGCAAAATTTTGTAGATATTTTCTACGCATTAGTGAAATCCAGCTTACACTATATCTCCATTTTATCCCATGTACCCATGTCCGCATGATGTTGCAGAGAATACCGAGAGGATTTGACATATAATTTTTTGTTGTTGTTGTTGTTGTTATTCCTCGACCGTAGCTTGAGTTTTCTAAAAATTTCTGTTAGGAAATTAAAAAGCATTTCATTTTTTCCGTTTTTCGAAATCTTTTTTCCCTTGCTTATTTTTTCTTTAGATTATCTCTTACGATTACTCAGAGCTTGACTGTCATTTTAGATGTAGCAAGAGTAAGATTGTTTTATATTTATTATTATTTATCTTATATTCACTTTCAATACGTACATATATGAATATGTGTGTGTAATTGGGTGTGTGTGTGCGTAAGTATACATGTATGTCTATGTGTGTGTGTGCACATGTACATGTTCATATATACATATATACACACACATATACATATATGTATTTCTATTTCTATTTTTTGTGTAAAAGCAAAACCTCAAGATACATTGCATTTTACCTAAAGCTTTACGACCCGTTGCCACTGAACATATTTCATAAATAAATATATTTATTGCACTCTCTTAATGATTCAAAATTAGATCTATCACGACCCCAGAGGGCATTTCTGTGAATAGAAAAAATGAAAAATACAAAAGACAAACGAAATAAAGCGCTCGTGAAAAAATTACCTTTCTGCCCATATGCTGAACAAGCCATGATATTTATTTTGCGTGTAAGTTTGTTTACGCATTTCTAGATGTGCGTACGTGTTGTGTTGCGTGACGTTCGTTATAAATGACTTTGTGGCTAACCTTCTCGCAATACTTCAGTGCCATTTACGACGGTGTTTCAATCTGGTTCTGTATAGCGATTTTTGTCTTTTTCTTACTTCGATTCAACTAATAACTTAGGAGTTCCGAAGAATTCTTTAGCAGTAGTTAAAATATTTACGAGTTGTCAGCCATCTCTTGGGATATAAAATATCCAAGAAATTATATTTTTGATTTAACTAGCCCTTGACAGGGTTAATCTATTTGCACGCCACATATGGTTTGTCTGTTAGTACGCCTCGTATAATTTGTCTATTAGTACACCTCGAATGGTTTGTCTATTAGTAATCACGTATAGTTTGTCTAATAGTACTCCTCGTATGGTACGTTGGTCTAAGGACGTCTTTTATAAAGAAATTTTTAAAAGCCAATATGCTGGCATGTATCTCATGTGTCAACTTTTTGGAAAAAACTATTTTTCTTTCTTCATAGTTGTTTCCGTCTAATAATTGTTCAAACTTTGCTCGTTTATGCTCGCCATGCGCTTAAACCAAGGGTCCTCAAACTATGGCCCGCGGGCCACATCCGGCCCGCCACATAATTTCATCCGGGCCGCCAAACAAATCCCTGTGTAGTGGCCTTGAAAAAATAATTCCAATACGACTGGCATCGCTGAATTTTTCAAAGCTGGGCCTTCATTTTTTATTCCTTCAGCCCGCATGAATGAGGGAAATATGTAATGTGGCCCTTACATTGAAGAGTTTGGAGCGCCTTTGCTTAAAGCATTGAAACTCTACGCTTCAGTAATGGAACAGTTACTAACCATGCCTGCCTGCCGGCTGTTTCCATTTCCCTGTACCCCGTTGTGTCTCGCCTTGAAGTCTCAATGTTTCTGACTCCGGTGAACTGTTTTGGGCCTGCATTATTGGCGTATAAAGTATCATAGACTTGTGAAGAGGAAAAATATTTCAGTTTCTTTGAGTTCGTTGATTGGTATATTAGTTGATGCGTGGGTGTGAGAAGATAGTTCTGAAAATCGACCTCTGTCGACCTCTGAGTCTAACAAGTCCATCCATATTACTTTCAACATTAATTCCTGATGCCGCAAGTTTCCCAGCTCGTATTCAAATGCAAGTGCGCACTGAGAAGAATGTTTTCAAAAATGCATCGTCATTGGAATTAAGTTTTCTCAGCTTGTATGTACATGCATTATCAAACCTAGATTACGCAGCAATGGGAATGCAGTTTTCTATGCTTTCCTCTCAATCATTTGTCTCGACTATTGTTGACAAGTTTTTGATGGTTTGTGTATTATCTATATCGGATATTTTCTGTTTTCCATTTCCTTGCTATAAGGACGCACTCCTACGCCAGGACAAACGTTTGTTGACGACCGGAAGTTGTAGGTGTAAATAACGCGACGGGTTGGAATTTTTGTTAAATTATATTTGTTCTCATAAGATTGTGTTCACAAATTACAAGTCCACAAATCGCACACCAAAAGAATCAGCTCAGAAGAGGACCACCACGCAGCACAACCGTCAGAGCACAACCGCACCATCAAACGATGGCACAGAACCAAGCGAAATGAAGCACGGGGCTCACACAGGCACAAGGCAGCAATTCACTACCAAAATTGCCTACAATTGAAGCGATAAGTGAACCCAATTTTCTCGCTTGGCAGCAAACGCGCACAAGCGAACTAGAAACTCAACGCTTGTCAATACGAGTCTGCAACGCAAATTAAACATTAAGAAAATGTTTGGCTATAGATAATCAATAATACACACATTTAATTAAGTTGTTCGCAGATCGTACGTAATTAAATCAGCTATAAAAATAAAATCATACCCAGAAAAATCCCTGGTGACTTACACGGCTAATTTCACGGGAAATATTGTTCGTAAAATTGACATTTGAAATAAATCTTATCCACTGTACAGGACAAGGGAGTCTCAAATTTATCCCTTGTCATCACTACGGACACTCTGTTGTGACTGAAGGCACGCCGCGGACTGCAATACTGAACAAATTTATCCCTTGTCATCACTACGGACACTCTGTTGTGACTGAAGGCACGCCGCAGACTGCAATACTGAACAAATGTGCACAACCAACACACAACCGAGTGAGTATGTAACCCAGCAACACCACCAGAGTTGCACAAGGAGATAAATAGACAACACACACTGTGTAAATCAAAGACCAGCCTCAAGAATCAGTCCTGTTCAGTGTTCTACGTCGTTGTGAAGCTCATACTGAGAAAATGTTTTCTAAACTTCCACAAGCGCAAAATGGGATTTTGGATTCTTTAGCTTCATTGACGAATCGAGCCATCTATTTACAGTTCTAAAAAAAGATGTGATACGAGAAGTGAGCGAGTCCCCGTCATGCCCACCAACGACCGAGGGCATGCCGTTGTGCAGCATCATCTTGTGATCCTTCAGTCCCCTCGGCATCTCCTTCCCTGCCCACACCTCACGCGTTTCAGTGTTGAATAGCTCCACTTCACTCCATTGCCATCCTCCCCCTGTTATCATTATATTCGAGCCGTACCAGAGACAGGCGTGGTTAAATCGACCTCTCCTCAAGTGCCCAGCCAACTTCCACTCAGTTTCATCCATCGGGTTTTTGTTGGTCTAGATTTCATTTGCTTTACTGCCAGCACCAATGACGTACGCATGAGTTCCGTTCGATACCGAACAATGGTACGTGTTGCTATCAAATGGTAAAGTAGCTATCGTGAAGATACTCGTTTTTCTTTCAGAATCAAACTTCACTAATGTTGACCTATCAAAGAACCAGATCAGGGTGTCCCCTACCGACACCGCAGAACCCCGTAATATAAACGGAAGGGACTGCATAGACTCCCACTCACTCCCCGGGTTGTGTACGTTGATGCGATAACACTCATCAGTGTTATACCTTCCATCCCCTTTCCCGCCGCACGAGTAGAGATGGTCACCAGCTTTGGCCATCGCAGGGGCGATAACTGCCCGAGGGAGGTCAGGGAAGGCCGCGTAGTTGAGGGACTCCACCTCCTTGAGTTTAGACCTCAATACCCCACCAGCAAGCACAGCTCTGCCTGTTGGACATAAGCGTAGAAATGACAACGAATCATCCCACAATCGTGGTGAAGTATTGATATAGTACGAGTTTGGTACATTGATTCCAGCACGAACACATTGAGTCCAGCACGAATACATTGAGTCCAGCACGAACACATTGAGTCCAGCACGAATACATTGAGTCCAGCTCGAATACATTGAGTGTATCACGAATACATTGAGTCCAGCACGAACACATTGAGTCCAGCACGAATATATTGAGTCCAGCACAAATACATTGAGTCCAGCACGAATACATTGAGTCCAGCACGAATACACTGAGTCCAGCACAAATACATTGAGTCCAGCACGAATACATTGAGTCCAGCACGAATACACTGAGTCCAGCACAAATACATTGAGTCCAACACGAATACATTGAGTCCAGCACGAATGATAATAACACGACAAATTTCACGCAATGTTTTCGCACGCGTTGATTTAAAATAATTTTAGACCGGTTTTAAGTTTTTATTTTCATTTACGCTTTTATTTGACGTAAAACTAATGGCATACGATTTTTACATCGAGTCCAGCTCTCCGTACGACTCTCCACTGTACTCGCTACTTATTGCTTAGTATACGTCGTGGCCGAGTGGGTAAGAAGGTGCCCTAGCGAGAGGATTTCGCGGGATCGAGTCACGATGTGCCGAATGTTTTGCCCGATTGTTATTTTTTTGACATACGATTATTTTCCGACATACTTTTGTTGTTCGACAAGGTTCTGGTTTTGACGTACTTATGTCGCTCGACATATTTTTGTTCCGACGACTAAAAAGTCAACACAGCGTCAGAACAGCGCTGGTGCACCAGAACTCCCTCATCAACTCTATATACTACAACACCAGGTGTTTCCATGAATTTATAAATAAATGTATATTTGGGCGTAATTTCTGCTATGCTATTACAATGGGGATCTGCATGCTTGTTTGGTATCATAGATACCATTCAAATGATACAAAATGCTTGTCTTCAGCTCACGTTTGTTTATGGGGAAAATATTCCTTGACAATTGAATATATTGTTGAGAAAATGCAGCTTTTCGTGGTTGAATGATATGACAATTATTTTAAAAAATTTTTGGCTAATAATTAACCATTTTGAACTTCTGCGTGTTGCTTCCTTAGTTACTTAGTCCGTCCGTTGCGCTTTCATCGCCTCCATCAATAAATACAAGGACCATTGCGGTATCTATGCTACGGCCTGATCATATGTTGGAATTATTTCACGGGTCCTGCGAGGATGCGTTAGGCTAGGTGATGGTGTGATAGATGGAAGTAGCATATGTAGCGATAGTCTTTGGTGGCTTTGTCTAGGACTTTAGAACTTTAGCTTCAAATAGGTCAAGTTGAGTTACTCGCGGTGTACCCATTAATCGCGGTGTACCCATTACTCGTGGTGTACCCATTACTCGCGGTGTACCCATTACTCGCGGTGTACCCATTACTCGCGGTGTACCCATTACTCACGACGAACACAAGAGGGACTCACAGCTCACAAGTTTCACTGTATGCGTACAGCAGCACGGAAAGGTAAGCACGACTCACCTGGTTTGGTGGGCACGCAAATGAAGCCCCTGGCGCTGTGGGGCTCAGCGTGGCAGGACTCGCCGGGGGAACACGCGAGGTGCGACGAGGAGCACAGATCCACGCACCGGAATCCCTTCACGCTGTTGTCGTTTATGCAAATTTTGTTGTCGGGGCAATCGCTTGTGATGCCACATGCGTTTCTGCATGTGAATCCGCCAGCAGCAGTGTCGTCATCAACGCAGCTCTCCCACAGGCTGCAGTTGCTGTTGTATCCACATCCTTTTCTTTTGCACGTGAATCCGTCAGCAGCGGTGTCGTCATCAACGCAGCTCTCCCACAGGCTGCAGTTACTGTTGTATCCACATCCTTTTCTTTTGCACGTGAATCCATCAACAGCGGTGTCGTCATCAACGCAGCTCTCCCACAGGCTGCAGTTACTGTTGTATCCACATCCTTTTCTTTTGCACGTGAATCCGTCAGCCGCAGTGTCGTCATCAACGCAGCTCTCCCCGAGTCTGCAGTTACTGTTGTATCCACATCCTTTTCTTTTGCACGTGAATCCGTCAGCAGCAGTGTCGTCATCAACGCAGTTCTCCCCGAGTCTGCAGTTACTGTTGTATCCACATCCTTTTCTTTTGCACGTGAATCCGTCAGCAGCAGTGTCGTCATCAACGCACATCTCCCCGAGTCTGCAGTTACTGTTGTATCCACATCCTTTTCTTTTGCACGTGAATCCGTCAGCCGCAGTGTCGTCATCAACGCAGCTCTCCCCGAGTCTGCAGTTACTGTTGTACCCACATCCGGCCCAAGTGGCGGTGCAAGGGCTGCCTAGCACTATCTCACAGTATTCTTCAGAAAGATTTTCGAAGAAGTCCCTCATGGCCGTACCATTGAGTTTTTCATCAGGTACAATACCGTCAAACCAGTCCTGGGTGAACATGCGCGATATTTTCTCCAGTCTGTAGTGAATGGGTACGGGAGTCTGCATGGCGTATTCTGCCCACTTGTCCGGGTCGGAATATGGAGGAGTTCCGACGGTGATGATGCGTTCCGAGGACAGCCCCAGCGATTTGAATGCATTAGGCGAGCTCTGTGACCCGGAACAGTTTTTGGCATCCTCACTAAAATGTGCCTCGGCTTCGACAAACACAGCATTCAGTTGTAAACTTGTGGAAAAAGAAGAGGAGACGCAATGCTTCCGGTCAGTGCTCTCGGCTGCACTAGCCGCCTTCCTCAGAAAGAGCTTTTCTATCACTAATTTAGATCCTAGGATCGTAGTGTCTTGAAAATGAGTGCCAAAGTTCTCGACGAAGTCATGGAATGCATGGACACTGCTCTCTAACTGCGGGTTTTGAGAGGCAAGATTGAGTTTCCTCAGACCTGCGACGAAGCTCTCTGTGAAGACTGGCTTGACGTTTAAATTCACCGACACGACGTGTGTTTGACACTCAGCGCCGCCCAGAACAATTTCTCCTTCTGCATTCCGGAAAAACTCTTTGTACTTCTCATCAGAAGTATCTGAACCGGAGCCATAACCAACGTGGACACCTCCTCCAAATCCCACATACTGAGCTGAAATGCCACTTCCTGCGTTGAATGAGACAGAATCAGTCATCATTTGCCGGTACGAGTTAAAATTAGATGCAGTCCTCATTGAAGAAGACGACACTCTGTTGCAACGCACGCGCTCTTCTGCTTGTCCGATGAAGTTGTTCAGTACAAAAGTATCACTATGTTCTCCAAGAGCTAATACGGGAAGGAAAATCTTATCTTTTAATCCGGGGTCTCTTTTTCCAAGCGGGTTTGACATAATTGGGTCAACGCCCAACATTGCTTTACTGAGCACCGACAGCGGCGTGGTGGTGAAGTGCAAATTCTTCGCCTGCGTCGGGATGTTGGCCAGCGTCAGCAGGAGACACGCGCCCACCGTCAGGTGGTTGGCTGCCATTTTGGCGAACTGGGGATAAAAGAACATAATTTGTCATTTGCGTTTAGTTTGACCATAAAGCTAGAAATAAAATAGGACGAGATCACTGAACTATGGACTCAGTTCTTCCTTAATAAAATTGTCTTTAGGTTGTTGTTGCTCCAAAATGCCTCCGCATTCTCTCAAATTCCACTGCCATCAGCACCCATTGCTGACGTCCCTCTGAGGCAATCGAATTCTGTAAGAATACAATGAAACGAACTTTGCGTTTTGAATATCGTCGTTCAACTTGATATTTCATCCCTAAATTCCGTGACTGCAGCTTACAGTTAAGTGCCTCATTCTCTGAACAATTTGAACAATTAATTTACCACAAGCGATACAGCGGTAGATAGATTCCTAATTCTAGAACAATGAACACACATGGTCATAGCTGCTTGTGGGCCCGAAGAAGTTCAGCGACTGCCAGGGCATCCTACCACCAACGGTGTTCTAAGATGTACAGTATTGATTAACCTAATTCACTTGACCTAGTTGCGCACTAGACTGATCAATGGGTGGGTGCACTCTATGCAATATTCTGCTTGTTCCTTCCTGAGTTAGTTACTTAGTTACTCAGTCCGTCCGTCACGCTTTCGTCCGAGTTTACGGTATCATGAATACCGAATTCCTGAGTGTTACATTAAAAAAACGCCTAAACATGCATTGTTTTTTTCATAATTCATATCAATTTCTCCTGATTGTTAAGATATATATTTCATCAGAAGACTGTATTTTACATACAGATCTGCAATAAGTCTCGATAGGATCAGCGTTTTTTCTTCATGTTTAAGTGATAATTGCGACACAGAACCAAACAATGTAGCGAAAATTGGAAGCTGCTCGCAATAGAATGAGAGTACCGGCAGAGAATAAGGAATGAACACCGGCAGGAAATCCTTGAAAGGGACAGACAACGTCAGCAGGTGAGGCTAGCTGCAATGAACGATGTACAACATGAAGAGTACCTTCAGTGAGACTGTTGAAGACAGCAAATCATGTGTGGAAATATGGACGAGGAGCAGCAAACTTGGTATCTTGAGCGGCAGAGAAATTTGTTTCAGCAAAGAAGGCAAAATATGAACGAGGAGCAGCAATCGCAGTATTGCGAGCAGCAAGTAATTTATCCCAGCAAAGAAGGCAAACTATGGATAAGGAACAGCGGGCACAGTACCTTTAGCGTCAGAGAAATTTTTTTCGGCAAAGAAGGCAAAAAATGGACGAGGACCAGCAAAGGGTTAGGTTACCATAAGTTGGATAATGTTGATGACATTTTTTCACTGGTCCACGATTTTTTATGTTTGACATATTATCAGGATAGCTTCGGTTACTATATGGGTTAGGGTAGGTTTAGTTAGAATATGTTAGGTACGGGTAGGTTTGGTTAAAATATATATGTTAAAATTAATAAGGTGATGTTGACCGAATTTTTTCACGGGTCCACAGAGCTGAATGATGACATTGGTTAAATTAGGTTAGGGTATGTTAGGTTAAAATAGGATAGGTTAAGATATGTTAGGTTAGGTTATATTACGGAATTTTATCATGGGTCCTCGGTTTTTTTATGTGGACATTTTATTAGGAATGGTTTGGTTAATATAGGATAGGTTAGAATATGTTGGCATGGGTTAGGTTAGAAATAGGTTATGTTGAAATTAGTAAGCCAATGATGACCGGGACCACCTAGCTTAAAATGGCATGGTCCATGGAATTTCCACGGGTCCTGCTAGTTTTATATTAATAGTTGATATGGGCTGGATGTGAACAGCATCAATACTATACACTATGTAACAAAACGCCAGGTGTCCCCTTGAGTTTGAAAATAAATAAATTTTTGGTCGTTATTTTTGCCATGTTATAACAATGAGAATCTCACTGAACACATCAAATTGGTTGGTGCGTCCGAGCTTCATTAGTGCACAAGTACAATAATATTTTAATCGCAGGTACTAGTGGGATGGCTATTTTTGTTTGTCGTCCATTTTTAAAACTTATTGAAGAAAACTATCGAATCCCGTCATTTTTAACGAGTCTTATGTACTAAAATTATCGACAATACTTGAGAAAGGACTCGAGATGTTTATCATTGACTTATTATTTGCAAAAATTCCCCCATAAACCAGAGTAGATATATTCATACATGCATGTTTGTGTGTCTGCACACGCATTTCTCTTGTGACATTACACACACTGAGGAGATAACAAGAAGAAGACTAAGACAAGTACATTAGGTACGGTCGTAATGGACATCAATGCTCACTCGGCAAGGCTATGCAGAAATTTTAAAATGAAGTTAATAATAAAGTTAAAAAAGTATTCGTCCTTCGATCATTTAAATCGAAATATTTGAAGTGCTGAACCTAGAATGCTTTCGGTAAAATTTTGAAATTTCTATCCTTTGAGCCTGAGTCAGACTCGGGAAATTGTATTGCTGATATTTCTGCTCATCTTGTATCTCAGGAAGGAAGACATCGTTGCATGGAAGCATTGTTTGTATATACTTATTCTGTAGTGATAAGTTATCACGACAGAATATCGCTGTTATCACTGATAATATCGTGTGGGTGCGGGGTTATTGCCAAACTTACTATTTTATGTATTTCAAATGGGAATTTATATGACGTGACATTTTCAAAAAGCGTATAATTCATTTCATGAATCAACTACGCCAGAAATAATCTTTTTTACCCCAGTAACACATTCAAGAGTGTACAACACACCCGCCAAATGCCACCACCATTTGCATGCCACTCACCAACACGCAAGGCCACTCAGCAAAGAATGAGGCTCAGTTAACCAATGCCTGCTGCATCTCAGGAAGGTCTAACTGCTGAGCTGACGCTCGTGCGGGTATAAAATCAAGGCAAATGAATTACTCAGGAGCGAAATTTCTCAAATGAGTAACTCGTTATCGTGTAGAATTGTGTTAGTCACTCGCAAGTTCCGAGCGTTTTCGTCCATAAAAGGTGACCAAAATAAAGAGCGAGCAAGGATGAGCGAAACCATCCCCATCACTTGCAACTAATTTTGCCCGTATTTCAGGGAAATGCGCCATCAGCACAAAATCCTTTTCGTTTCAAGCAATAACTTCATTGCTCAGCTCGTGTAGCACATTGCGTTTGTGACCAGTGAGGCAATCCTTTCTCATCCTCAGGAAATTTCCCATCACCAGCATTTGACAAGAAAATTACATGAATTTATCGCTAGATAAGGCATCCTATCTGAGATGAGCGCTCGTTTCTGACTGTGTAAGTCCTCGTTGATAAGCGTGCACAGGAAGTTAGGTTCGTGTACCCGAACGGCAGTGGACTACTTTTATCTTCCATACATTAACATTCCTTCTATTTATGTTCACTATACAATCAGTAACATTTATTCCTACCGCTGAATTTCTAAGCTCATGCGTCAATGTACGAATTTCTAAGCTCATGTATGTGGAGATCGTGTCAGCGAAGCGTTTTTATCCATGTTCACATCATTTCTTTTTGTGAGCGGCATTTGTGGCATTAGTCTGTGTGGAGCATTGCCAGTCCGAGTTATGCACGCTGTATTCTAAGGAACCAACACTAAACAATATACCTTTTATATTGAACCAACTCAAGTTCGATATAAAAACAGTCAATATCACTTTAGAAGAGCTAAAATTTTTTTAAAAAAGGTCGAATTCATTTGAAAAATTCCAGTTTAATTTAAAACAGATCAAGTTTAATTTAAAAAATTTTTAGTATATGTTAAAAAGATCAAGTTCAATTTTGAATGCTTGTGTTTTTAAAATTGCATACCTACGTCATAAAATAATTACATTAATTATATTATAAATAAAGTTTATCTGAGAGAATTCGTATTTACTTAAAAGTTCTGACACTGAATTTACAGTAACTTGACAGTCAGACAATACCAAGCTGGTGTGATGTACTTAATTTGACATTCTTTAAGTTTTACCCATGATTCATTTGCTATACAGATCCCCGGTACCTATCTCTATTGACAGAAATGACCCAAATTAGCTTCATGTAGTAAGTAACTGTGTAACAATTGGCAAACTGCACTGACGGAAAAGGTAAACATTACATAGCTTCAAACTCATATGACTCATATATAAACAATAAGGCTGCTACATTAAGGGCTTATTATGTAATATTCTACAATATAATATTATTTATAAAAATAACACTAAATTATGGGCCCATCTCTTGGCTAATACTTTCATTTACACACATTTAAACAATAGCTAAGTGCATTCAAACATTATCTCCCATCTTTAAATCTCCTAACGCGAGTATTCCAGCAAATTGCTTCTGTATATGACTGTAGGAGCGTAGACATGGCCTGGGCGTTGTGGCATTTAATGTCTTCATGGATTACTTCTTCAAGGAAGACCGTTCGGTTTTCAGTAATGGTCAGCGAGACTGTCAAATTAAGTACAAAATCTCAGCTGCTTGGTATTGTCTGAAATTCGATTTACTCTAAATTCAGTGCCAGTACTTTTAAATAAATATGAATTCTCTCAATTAAATTATAATTATTTTATTATCATTACTTGTGTACGCGTACATTCCAGCTAGGTCTAGTGTAAAAATATGTGTATTTCGATAGTGTACACGACCCGCGAAAAATGACGGAAATTAATATTTTCCTTAAAAATATTTTATACGTAGATAAAAACACACGTATCCAACCCAACAGAACCCGTGATTAAAACATTCTTAATTTTGCGTACTGGCTAAAATCGTATAAAAAATGATCATTTAGCGTCCTTGACAGCGGGACTGAGCGACAGACCAACTGAACTTCAACATAGCTTTCCCATGATTTCCCATGCTAATCTAGGGCTTTCTTGTACTTTCCTGAGTCTCAGCTGCTGATATTCTATACAACCTAATCTAACCTACCAATACACGAGATATTCATTCCGACTCCGAATTTGATGGATTAATACACCAAAAATCGTGGACTCATGATGACGCTTGTATCACAGATACGCTTGTATCACAGCTTTTCAAGATTAAACTAGGTCTTTTTTCAAACATACTTGATCTGTTTTAAATTGAACTTGAGATTTTAAAATTTACGCTACATGGTTTTAAATTAAGCTTGAGCATTTTCAAATCAAAATTGAGCTTTTTAAACTGAACCTGAGCTTTTTTAAATTGAACTTGACATTTTTAAAATTAACCTTAATACAGTATAGTGTACACAACCAGTAAAAAATGACGGGATTCGATAAATTCTCAGACGAATTCTCCAGATGTGGATGGCAAACAGATATATCCATCCCAATAGCACCCACCATTAAAATATTCTTGTACTTGTGTACTAGTGAAACTCGTATCACAGATACGATCATTATAACCATCCTCATAAGCGTCACGGACACACGCACCAAACAAGCAAACAACATCTATGCATTGTCGTTTAGTGTAATTATCATTAGCCAAGAAGTTTCGTAAAAAATTGCTTTGTCGTTTTCATAGCGATAAGCTGCATTTTCTCGAAAATAATTCATTTTTACGCAATATCTTAACATATAAAATGTAAGTGAGCAGATGACAGGTTTTTTAATATCATTTGAATGGTATCAATGATACCAACCAAGCAAGCAGATCCACAGTGATAAAACATAGGAGATATTAAGCGCAAAAAATATATTGATATTTAAATTTATGGAGACAATTCGCGTTTAATCATACAGAGTTGATTCCGTTTTCCTATTTTTATTTAATTCATGATTAAAATGTAAATGTTTTTGTAATCATTTTTACCTGTAAACGCCAATGCGCGCAGTTTCCTACTGAATGTCATGTGCCGTTGGTTGCGTAGTTTGGAATTAGGTAATACCGAGTGGGTTAGACATTTATTTAGCATTCTGCTTGCTCTTTCCTTAGTTCCTCAGTCACTTAGTTCCTTAATTACTAAGTTAGGCCGCACTTAACGCTTACGCCCGAGTCCGCAGTATCATGGATACCAAATTTATCAGTGTAGCATTAAAAGATGACCTTTACATGCATTGATATGTTTGACATTTTATCAGGATAGGTTCGGTTAGGATAGGATAAGATGGGTTAGGATAGGTTAGTTGAGCATAGGTTAGGTAATGCCAACGGAATATTTTCACGGGTTTACCTAGGTTTAACGATGATATTGTTCGCGGAATTTCCACGGGTCCTGCTTGTCTAAAATATTTTATTTACCGCGACTCTAACTTGAATTTCATGATGTTTCCATTCAGAATTTAAAGCTCGATCATTTATGCGAGTAGAATTAAAATTAAAAATCTCTTCCTTCAAGATTATCCCTGCCGTCAATTTTATGAATCAAATAGACATTTTTGTACCATCAATCAACAACTAAACGACATCATTAGATGTTGGTTTGAGCCTCCCAATCCGCAACAAAGGCTATCCTAAGAGAGGAAGGAGGAAGGCACCATTTAGTATGGAAATAAGGCAATGCGGAATTGAGGCACAAGGTGCACAGAAACAGTAAGTTAAGAAAAAAGTTCGTGAAATAAGACAAAAGTTGAAGAAAAAAGAAGTAGGTGCTGAAAACCAGGACAGCAGTGAACCAAAAAGAGATGGTCCATAACATGACAAAAAAATTACTTGAAAAAAAAGAAGGTCTACTCAACTCTCAGCTCAGGCCCTCACATTTTCTCTCTGGGAGGTCCAATTCCCATAGATACAATAGTTGTATTCCCTTGAGGGGAAAAATGGCATAATATTCTGACGATTGCTCCCATTGGCCGCGCTGTGACCAGTTTAGCCTTATCAACACTACACAGGGTGTCCATAAAGTCGTGGTGCAATATGAAATTAATGTAGCTTTAAAGCTAAACATGACGTAACTAAACTGTAAAAAGAATTAAAAACAATAAAATAGCTTCTTCAAATTATTTATTGCAGCCTTCTTAAGTTTCTACACGTCCGCCATCATTAGCTATGCATGCACACAGGGTAACACGTTAGAGACATTTGCCCGTTGGTGAGCAGTAATGACTGAGAGCACAGCAGTCATTTTACCTCTCAAGTCTCTCAATGAACGAGGTCCTGCTGCGTATCTTGCTTGTTTTCAGATGCCCCCATAAAAAAAAATCTAAATGAACCAAATCTGGGGAACGTGGAGGCCACGAAAATTGACCACCTCTTCCGTTGAAGCCATATGGGTGGTAAGTCGTTTTGATAGACAAGATTCAAGGTTTCAATATAAACCGAAATACTTTTTGACAAAATCTCAAACGACTGCTCGTAAACTAGGGACAGTAAATATGCTAATTCTGTTCACAGATTGTTTATATCATGTACTAGTGTGCACGGCCCGTTAAAAATTTCGGGATTGAATACCTTTCTTGAACAAATTTTCCAGATGTGGATGACGAACAAATATAGCCATCCTAATAGTACATGTGATGAAAATATTCATGTACTGGTGCACTGGTGATACTCGTATCACAGATACGGTCATTATAACTATCCTTATGAGCGTGACAGAGAATTGGAAGAAGCGGACTCCAAACAAATAAACCAAGGTTATTATTAGGTAGTAGCAGGACCCGTGGAAATTCCACTGACAATGTCATCGTTAGCTAGGTAGACCCGTGAAAACCTTCCGTCAACATTACCTAACCTATGTTAACCCAACCTATCCTAACCTAAAATATCCTAACCTTTACTATCCTAACCTAACCTATTACAAATCCTATTCAAACCGACCCCATCTTGATAAGATGTCAAACATATAAATTAATGCAAGGGCGATCAATTAATGTTACACTGAGGTGTTCGTTATCCATGAAAGCGTAATGGATACCAAACAGGTAAATGCACATTCTATAGATAGATAAGAAAATTAGTTAGTTTAAGCCTTCCTATTCGCAACAAAGGCGATCCAAAGAGAGGAAGGAGGAAGGCATAAGTTAGTATGGGGTTAAAGGGAACGCGGAATCTATGCGGAATGGGCATAGAAACAGTATGTTGAGAAAGAAGATTATGAAACGAGATCAAAATTGAAGAAGAAAGTAGTAGGTGCTGCAAAATAGGACAGTAGTGAACCGAAAGAAAAGTGGTTATTTTCACAGGAAAAAAGCTTTACTTCAACAGAAAGAATGGCTACCTAACTTTCAGCTCGGGCCCTCACATCTTCCGCTCGGGAGCGATAATTCAAACAGATACAATAGTTGTATCCCCCTGAGGGGACATAAATCCTATGTTTCTTAAGCAGCGGACAGCGGAGTGGACACCAAGGCCGCCAGACTAATTTCACCCTATCTATTCTCAAGAGCGTGACACGAAGCATATAAATAAATAAGTGAAAATATTAATCAATGAATAAAAACACGATGGTCTTTCTTAGTATTAGATTAAATAGTTTCAAAGCTACAACAGTTTCAAATTGCATCACAACTCAATTGACGCTCTGTAGAATTAAGCGCCAGGTGTCTCCATAAATTCATGAATATATTTTTTCCGCGTATAGTTTCTCTTATGTCATTACAATGAAAATCTGTCTGCTTGGTAACATATCATAGATACCTTTCAAATGATGTAAAATTCTGGCATCTGCACTTTTTTGTCTTTAAGCCAAAGAAATTGCGTGAAAATTGACCCCATTGTTAAGGAAATGCAGCGAATTACAATGAAAAAGATGTAGCAAATTTTTTAAAAATCTCTTGGCCAGTAATAATCTTAATAATAATCTTAAGCTTCAGACCCGCGTTCGTCCGTCCGTCCGTCCGTCAGACCCCCCAGCAGAAAGTGTGTGATGAGCGTATCTCTGATACGAGCTTCATCAACTCCACAATTTTTTGCGTATTAATCCATTAAATTCGGAGTCGGAATGAATATCACGTGTAATGTTAGGTTAGGTTGTATACACTGCCAGAAGTTGAGAGATAGGAAAGTATAGGAAGCCATAGAAAAACATGGAAAATCATGGGAAAGCCATGTTGAAGCTCAGTTGGTCTGTCGCTCTGTCACGCTGTCAAGGATGCGCACTGACTATTTTTGATATGAGTTTCATTAGTGCACAAGATTAAGAATGTTTTAATCGGGAGTTCTGTTGAGTTTGATATTTTTTAATTCACATCTGAAATATTACTTCTAGGAAAATGTCGATTCCCGTCATCTTTGATGGGTCGTGTACACTAAACTGTACAAACGACCAAGGACGGCCGCGACTATAATAAGAGCCGTGTCCGTCCGTCCGTCCGTGTGTCACATTCTTCTAATCGATAGCTTGGATAGCAACAAGGACGAAGCTTACAAATACAATAAACCATTCTACTGCATTTCCTTGAAATTTTCTTCATTTTTAAGTTTCAGACACTATACATCAACACTATCTAACCTAACAGAACCCGTTGTGCGTTTATCTGAGAAACATAGGATGTCTGAGTTGACGGGATCATGGATACCGAACTTCTCAGTGTGACATTAAAAGATCGCCATTGCATGAATTTATATGTTTGCCATTTCATTAGGATAGGTGAGGTTTGGATATGTTTAATTAGGTTACGATATGTCAGGTTAGCATAGGTTAGGTTAGCATAGGTTGGGTAATTTTGACATAATTTTTCACGGGTTCACCTAGCTTATTGATGGCATTGTCCGTGGACTTTCCATGGGTCCTGCTACTGCCTAATAATAAACTTGGTTTATTTGTTTAGAGTCCGCTCCTTCCATTTCTCTGTCACGCGTATAAGAACAGTTATACTGACCGTATCTGTGATACAAATTCCATCAGTGCACAAGTACAAGAATATTTTTTATCCCGTGTCCTGTTACGATAGATATATTTGTTCGTCATCCACATCTGTAAAATTTTTCGAAGGAAAATCTTGAATTCCTTTATTTCCGACAGGTTGTGTGCACGAGTCTACTACTAAGAATGACCGTCGTGCGTTTTTTTATGTTTCGTGTCACGCTCTTAAGATTAGATAGGAAGAAAATAGCACTGGCGGTGTTGGTTTCAATTCACCTGTAAACGAATACACTCATTTTCGCTGTACAAGTGCACTAGAATAAGTCACCTTCAAAAATAATTAGAGAGATCCAGAGCTTTATATACTTGAGTCCTTATCGTGGATACCGAATTTGTCGGGTTATTGCATATTACAATATAGTGTATTGCAATATACTGAGTTACAAGATAATGAATAGCATAATACAATTTACATAAACAAGCTCTCAGTTGCGTTCAGTAATGCAGAATTTCTGTATCTAAGATACCTACGCGACTGGCTATAACTACTTTTGTTGCGGCTCAAAAATACTGTATGCTAAGTGGTTATTACCGTCACAAGAAAAAAAAAGTTATTTGTGAAATCAGCTTAAAAATTCCACTCGAACGAAAATTTGCTCAAGAACGGATTTTAATTCCGTCCTTTTTGACGGACCGTGTTCACTAGTTATAAATAATAATACACAGTTGTTGCTTGCTTGGTTGGTGCGTGTGTCCGTGACGCGCATATATGTATGCTCAATTACCGTATCTGTGATACGAGTTTCTCTAGTGCACAAGTGCAAGAAAATTGTAATCTCGGGTACTATTTGAAGATGGATATGTATTTGTTTGTCATCCACATCTGTGAAATTTTACATGTATGCAACGAATAAAATTAGTACTTGACTGTTTTAAAATGAGGTTTATCGCAATCCCTTCTTGTGTCATGTTTTCTATTCCCGATGGTCAATTAAAGATAATAAATGCAATTTAGGTCTAGGGATTCATTCATTAACCGTTCATGTCACTTATTCTCATACATGGCGGTCAGTGCGCGTAAAAACATTTCTCAGTGAAAAAATTTGGTCAACCCCATTTCGTCGCCTCAAAAATTCACCAAAGCTGATCTTAATTAAAACATTTTTAAAAAAGGCCACGAATTCGACGAATGTCATAACTTTAAAGAACAGCATTTTTTAATCTTCTTGTTCTAGTCTCAAATTGCTCTTGATAGCTTTGTGTGGAAAACTCTTACTTTCTTACTCCCGCGAATACATTATGACAACACTATTTTCGATAGTTAACTTTTTGTACGGTTCCACCTATGTTGAAAATGTTACGGCGAGCAATGTACAACAATACTTTTCATGTCTTTGACTCTGATGAACTCTTTGCGCCAGTACTATTAGCGTGAGTAAGAAATATCAAAACCATTTTCTGTTTTGTTATAGTGAATATTATATTCTTTCTGAGCTCACCACTTGGCATACTGTATGATGCGTCAGTGTGAAAAATCTACCAAAATCCCGACTGTCGACCTCATAGTTCTATACGCAAAATAAATCAAATCTGTTAATTTTACTTCTAACATCAATCCCTCACGCTCGTATCACTAGCTCCTACGTTCTTATGCTCATATTTTCAATACGAGGACGCACTAACGAGAGGGTTTTTCAGTAATGCGTCACATGAATTATGTTTTCTTAGTCACTTGTATTTAAATGCATTGTCAAAATTTGACTACCGCAACGAAGAGGAACGCATTTTTTTCGTGCTTTTCTTCAAATCCTGTTTCAAGAATTATCATGGGTATTACGATAACCATGTATAAATAGCAATTAAGGCTCTTAATCATTTGTTTCAACACTTAACATGGGTATTACAATAACCATGTATGAATAGCAATTAAGGGTCTCTATGCTAAGGTATATAAATGAGTTTTTCGCTTTTATTTTCAATACATGTGTGCACTAATGAAAGTGTTTTCAAATGAGCGTCACGAGGATCGTGTTCTCTTAGTTACTTATATTTAAATGCACTGTAAAAATCAGATTAGGCAAGGAAGGGAACTCATTCTTGTTGTTCTTTTCTGTCAATCATTTTTTGTTTCAAAATTTTACACGGGTATCACGATACCAATGTGTTATTATCTGTTAAGGATGTTAAGGTGTTTAAAAACCAATGTATCGACATTTCATGTTTGTACTTTATTGTAAATGAATGTTTTTTTTTCCACTATTCGAGAATGACTTTTCTGTTAAATTTTCATGCGATAAGCGTTAGAGCTTTTTCTTTTGTGTTCAACTTGAAGCGAACCATGAGGGAACATTTCCACCTTATTGTTGCCTTTCGATGATGCACTCACTGTCAAACATATATAACAATTGAAATATTCTAAATGAACTTCTAACGTAGATATATTTTCACAGAAATTTCAAGAAGAAATTTGTTGACTACTTTTCAAGTAAATATTGAGTTTAAGGCTCTCCAGCCCCAACACAGGCGTTACACAGAGAGAGCATTAAGGCACCATTTGGTGTGGAGTTATGAGTTATATGCACATTACGCGATATGCACGAGACGTATTCCTGCACAGACTCCCGTGCGCAGAGAAACGGAAAGAAGTAGAAAGTTGAAGAGAGCCAGAGGAGCTAAAAAATCGAACAGCAGTGAACCGAAAAAGATGGTCCTTATCAACACAGAAAAATTCAAATTAAACTGAAAAAAAGGCTACCTGAAGCTGAGCTCGGGACCCAA
>JACJUY010000181.1:220208-231295 GCA_014220935.1 Platorchestia sp. MABIK | reverse complement strand
TCGAACAATTAATGAGACAAAAATACCAGCATTCGAATTAAGTTGAATTCATTCGTGCAGAAGTTAGATATTGTACGAAGCTTTACGCATGGTGGATCCAAACCTGTGGATGATCTTGTCTTGATCCGACAACCCGAGCTGAACCTTCTTGCGCCTGTAGAAGATGGGGCAGTCCCGGCTGGGGAACAGCGCACGCGTCAGTCTACAATGGCCACCTACACAGGCAAATATTTGTGCCCGCAATGACCTACATAATCTATACGAGCGAGGCTTTCTTCACATTTTAGAATAACTCTCTTCATACACACAATGAAGTTGTTTGTGCGTTTTGAAATGTTGAAAAGATTCTTGAACACGAGTACAAAATTTTTTCTTGCAGAGATGCATTCGTTTGGCCAAAAAACTAAGCAGTTCTCAGAACACGCAGAATGAAGTCCCGTTTTATGCTTCGCCAAGAGGGACACCAAAAGGGTGAGGTGAGCAAGGCTTCAACCATTCATGAAAAGGTTAACAACGTCGTGCAAATTTAGATCTCAAAACCACTCATTACTGTGGACTGTCAGGCATTAATGTGGACTGTGAGCCTTTTCAGCGTCAAGTAAGTAAATCGAAAATTTCAATTTAATCCTAGACATTCAAATCAGCCATGGCAGGCTCATACTTTGTGTCAAATCAAGAGGCGTTTTTGAAAACATTGCGCCGTTGAAAGGGTAATTTCAATTCCAAAATAGCAGCTACGAGCTGACCCCATGTCAGTGAGGACATTGGTCATTGCAACAAAAAAATAGCATCACAAGAAAAAGACACAAAGACACTAAGGTGACTTATGAGTGTTTCCATCTAATATCGGCTGTGTCTGGCATCTTCAAAGAGGTTAAAATTTCAATCTTTGGGGTTAAGTATTACATTTCCGGTGGGAAAATATGACACTCGCCCTCTCATTTTAAAGCAAAAATTCAGAGGCGTTAGACTACACACCTTTGGGCTCGTTAATAATGATTTACGAGCCCAAGCAGGGCAGTGAAAATAGTAGTAACACAGTTTGCTCAAATTTGACATGTGAAAACATCACTCCGTAGTTTCGGTCTTCCTAATGAATGTTGTAGTGTATGAAGATAATAATTAATGGGATTCATATTGAATAATTATGTTTAAATTAGAAACTTCGCATCAATTACTGTAGTGAACACATTTTTTAGTGGCATTGGCTGTCACTAGCACGAGTGTGTGTGTATGAATACGGGGTCAATATGAGCTGGAGTTGAATTATCTAGTAGTTAACATAGTGTAAAATTACAGCACTAACGCAACCCATAAATGAGTAAGAGCTGATATCTCCTTCACTCTACCTTCATTAAGCCCTCCAGCGCTGCTGGCACATACATATATACCGGGTGTCCAACAAAAATGTCCCCAACTTTTCAATTTATTACATCTTCGCTAGCAATTAACATATTTGAATTTCTTCGCAATGTAGTAAGTTTTGTTTCCTTATCGAATAATTTAAGTTCTTGAAAATCGGTTGAATAACCACTTTACCATGATCGATGTACTGAAAGGGTTAGAAAAACTAATTGTTCAAAAAGAAAAGTTTTTCAAACCCCACTAGTGTCCTTCCTCATTTCTCAAAACTTACTGTTAAAAGTAATTGCACAATGAAGTATCCTACACACCACGAAGTATTTAAACCCTGTAAGAGGTTATTTACTGACGAACAGGAATGACGCGACCGTCGCGTACAGAAGCCCTGCCTAGCGTCAGGGAGGCCGTGCAGCACGCGCTGCCCGCGTCCAGCCTGGCAGTCTACCGAGCCCCTCACGCAGAGCTGTGCTAGAAATCCCGACGATACTAAATTACTTTATTTATTTGAGCGTTATTTAAGGTAATGATTTGGTACTCTTTCATATTTTTCTTCATTCGATGTTTAGAAAGTACAAAATAAGGAAGAATAACAACATTGTTTCAAAAACTTTTCTTTGTGCTAAAGTGCTCGTCATAGCCGTGTGGCTTGAGGACCTGCCTCCGTACGGGCAAACGAGGGTTCGAGTCCCGGCACTGGTGACGACTTTCTCTGTTGGGTATAGGGGAAAAATTCCAAACACAATACCCCACTCTACCAAGGTGTCTGAAATGGGTACCGGTCTTGACCGGGGGAAAGCGTCATGGCGTCCTCGTGTTAGTTATAAGGCATTCGGAAATTCAATGTACAAGGTGATATGTATCAGCCTTGAAATTGGAAATAAAGCATCCGTAGATGCCGTTGTTTGTTGTTGAACAATTAGTTTTTATACTCCTTTAAGTAAATCAATCATTGTAAAATGGTTATTCAACTGCTTTTCAAAAATTCAAATTATTCGTAAAGGAAACAAAATTTCCTACAATGTAAAAAAGACAATTGAAGAATGTAAATTTCAAGCGAAGATTTGATAAATTAAAAATAAAGTCGGGGACATTTTTGTGGGCTGCCCGGTATATGAGGTGTCTCACCTGGAAGTTCACCAACAAAATCATGAAGACGTTGAGCTAGGCATTACATGTTGAAAACGCTACACGGACTGCTCACATGTGCTACATATCCTCGGATCATAATTTCCGGTCCATATATACACCATGATCTCACAGCGATAAGACGCGCACATCGCGTCCAGAGGTGTTCATTCCTGAGAAATGAGTCATTACTGCACAGTTTTATTTTCTGTTTTCCGTTTCACGTGATAGTAGCGAAACAAAGAAAGAGTCAAACCAGTGCACGTAGAACAGCCGGAAAGCATATAAAAATAAATAATTCGGAGAGATTTGTAACTACACAAAAAAGGACTATTTTTCGACAATGGGCTTACAACCAGCAGCAGTTCGTGTTTTCGTTTTAGCCTCTTTTACCACAACAAAGATATTCAAAGAGAAAAGAAAAGAAAAAGAAAAACCGTCAGTATCCAAAAAATTTTATACTTCAGATGCATTAAAACATATTGGATTTTAAAATTTCTTAATATAAAACATCCTTAATTGACAGACAAACTAGACGAGGTGTAGTAACAGACAAACCATCCGAGGCGTACTGACAGACTAACCATATGAGGAGTGCTAGTAGACTAACCATGTTATGGGCTAACTGGGGTGTCTGGGGCTAATTATGTTATTGAGAGAAAGAATCAAAATATCATCTCTTGGATATTTTTTACACCAAGAAATTACTAACAACTTATGAAAAATTTAAATACTACTAGAGAATTCGTCGGAGTTCCTTATTTATTAGTTTAACGCAATAATAAAAGACCCTGAACGCTTCCCCGAAGCAAACTGAAACACCGTCGTAGATGATTATCAAGTAGTGAGAAAAGGGTGGACAGAAAGTTTTTTATAAAAGACATCGCGCAACACAACATGCGCGTTTAGAAATGGGTAAATAAAATTGCACGCAAAATGAAATTCGTGGCTTGTTCGGCATTCGGACCGAAAGAGTCACGATTCGTATGCTCAAATTGCGCTTTATTTCATTCGTCTGTTTATGTTTCTCATTTTTTCTATTCACAGAAACGCCCTCTGGAGTAGTGATAGATCTATTTTTGAATCATTCAGCAAGTGCAATAAATTTATTTACGGGACTGCCGAGTTGTTTAAGGAATATGGCTCAGTGTTAACTGGTCGCAGAACATTAAGTGAAATGTAACGGGTCAAAAAGTTTTGTTTATACGCAAAAATTAAAAATAGAAATATACTGTATGTTTATGCATATAAATATCCATTTACACATACGTGTACTCACATATATAGAGGTAAGCGTGCGTATACATATACATATAAATGAATATATACACATATTCATGTATACCGGGAGTCATGCAAAAATTTCCCCGACTTTTTAATTGATTATATCTCCTCTTTAAATTTCCAATTTGAATTGTCTTTTATCACAATGTAGTAAATTTTGTTTCCATTTTGAATAATTTAAGTTCTAGAAAATCGGTTGAATAACCACTTTACAATGATCGATATACTGAAAGAGGTTGAAAAACTAATTGTTCAAAGTAGAAGTCTTAAAACAACACTGGTGTTCTTCTTCATTTCTCAAAACTTACTGTTAAAAACAATTTCACAATGATGTATCCTACACACCACCGAGTATTTAAACCCTGTGAGAGGTTATTTACTGACGAACAGGAATGACGCGACCGTCGCGTACAGCAGCCATGCCTAGCGTCAGGGTGCAGCACGCGCTGCCCGCGTCCAGCCTGGCAGTCTACCGAGCTCCTCACGCGGAGCTCTGATAGAAACCCCGACGGATACTAAATTACTTCATTTATTTATGCGTTATTTAAGGTAATGATTTGTAACTCTTTTATATTTTTGTTTGTTCGTTTTTTTAAGTACAAAATAATGAAGAATATCAATAGTGTTTTAAAAACTTTTCCTCTGATCAATTAGTTTTTCT
Source organism: Platorchestia sp. MABIK (assembly GCA_014220935.1). NCBI lineage: Eukaryota > Metazoa > Arthropoda > Malacostraca > Amphipoda > Talitridae > Platorchestia > Platorchestia sp. MABIK. The sequence goes on along the minus strand of JACJUY010000181.1, from coordinate 226,863 downwards.
ACCTTTTATTGTAAATCAATCATTGTAAAGTGGTTATTCAACTGATTTTCAAAAACTTAATTTTTTTGAGAATGAAACAAAATTTGCTACATTGTCAAAAAAAGATAATTTAAATATGTAAATTCAAAGCGGAGATATAATCAGTTAAAAAGTGTGGGACATTTCTGTGGGACACCCGGTATAGGTATTGAAAATTAATATAAGAAAAACAATTAACACAAAAACAGTCTTCCTCCTGCTACATCTAAATTGAAAGTCGGGCTCAGTGTAATCGTAAAAAATTACTTGAAATATATATGTAAAAGGGAGAAATTGACTTTCAAAAACGTATAAATAAACTGGTTTTTAATTTTCCAACAGATTTTTGAAAGAAATCAAGTTACAGCCTAGGAACAATGTTTCACATCCTGTCTGTATTTTCTTTAACATTGTACGAACATGGGCACATGGGATAAAATGGGATACTGTGATAGCTGGATATCACTCATGAGTTGCAAAATCTACAAAATTTTGGCGCGTGGACGTATGTGGCCAGTGTGGGCCAGTGGGTTAATTTTATTTACTGAAATTTAGAAAAACTTCTGATTTATGTTTCAGTGCTAACTTTGTGCAGAGAAAGAAAGAATAAGGAAAAAACGCATATTCCCCCCCCCTCCCCCTCCCCAATACGAGGAGTGCAGGAGTACAAACCCAACGAGAAGTACAATAGCCCTGCCAGGGGATAATTATGTCAATGAGATTAACAAACAAAATATATTCTCTGGGAAATTTTCTGCATGGTAAGTTGATTGAAGACTCATAAATACCACTAAAGAATGCCTAGAAAGTCCTTCACTATAAGTAAAAAAAACGAAAGAAGAAAAGACACGAAAACGCTCTACCGAAACCGACTGAAGCACCGTCGTAAAGAATTTCAAAGGAACGAGACTATAGGCTAGCCAAAAATAATTTATAAAAAACATAGCACAACACTCCCATTTAGAAACGTATAAACTGATATGCACAGAAAGGAATTTCAGAGCTCATTCATCGTACGGATGGTAAATGTAAATACAGAAAATAGAAAATAATAGTAAAAATATAGGAGACCTTCGTCCTGCTACATTGAGCTGACGGCTGTGTTGCTCATTGTAGTTGACAGAAATAATAAAGATATAAAGTAGAGGGACTTAGCGAACGTAAAAAAGATATAATTCCTAATTTTGTAACAGAAATTTCAGGAAAATAAAGTTACAGAACAAAAAACATTTTAGGTATTCCCTTTCGCAACACTTGGGCACATGCGGTAAAATAGAGACACGGTGAGAGTTTGATATAACTTATGAGGAACACGTAGCTACAAAATTTCTACACAAAGACTACATATGAACCTAATTATGGTTTCATAATCAACTACACTAAACAAGCCACGCGTGAAGCATGGTCGACTACCGTGGCGTGAGGTTGTCGCTGTGGGGATAGTAGGAAATGGACAAAGTCAGCTAAAATAAGTATAGGCACTGTAACTTCGCAGAGTTTGAAATGCTGACCCCTTAGTATAGCAATGAGTATATTTTTTTTAGGAAGAAGGAAGGAATAGAGGAAGGAAGAAAGCACCAAATAGTATGGAGATGAGGGAAAGTGAAATCCTTGCATAAGGTGTGTTCCAGCACAGGATTCTGTACATAGAAACAGCAAGGAAAGATGGAAGCACCCGTTCCTGGGAGGGTTTGGTCCCGTAGAAACAATAGTTGTATTCTCTATGAGGAGTTCGTATGGATAGTTTACGAAACTCAAGTCTCAATGCGCAAATTTTGTTTAAATGAAATGTTTAGATTAAGAGTCAAGTAAGGACGTGATTCAACTGCCCAGTAAGCCAGATATAAACGCTCAGCCTTTTCAGATCACTACGAAATTAATCACCATAATGCCTGCAAATGTTAGCCAGCTCACAGTCCATGCTACCCGTGGCCTTATCGTTCATCACCTGAGCGTCACGATAACAGCGACTCGTATCCCTTTACTGGCACTGAGATAGCAAATCAAAGGCACTCCACGTTTTGAACTTTAATAATTATAATCAAAATTGTGAATATTTTGGGTCTGCTTTTACTTGAACAATTATTTGTCATTTTTTATTAATGTGACCGTATAAAAATGTGATCTACTTTTTTTAGCCAGAAGATGATGACGAAACGTTGCATTTTATCGGTTGACAGAGGGATAGAATTTTAACGATTGACATGGTGCAGTAAAAAATTTTGAGTGATTTCCTTTTCATTTTAATACGTACATGAAGAACTGGAAACTATGATAAAATATAAAAGATGACTATCATGTCCAACTTCCGCCATTCAGTAGCCGGGATACGAGACCGTAAAGTTTCATGCACCCGAACCATCAAATTCGTCTCGACCTATTGAGTTACCCGCAACTTCTGAATTGTTTCGAGCACACAGGCACAGGCTCGCTATGCTGCCCTCTTGACTCGGTGGCAGGAGAGACGCTGCAAAACTCACACATTTTACGTGTTGCTAATGCAGTATTTCATTTAAGAAGTTGAAGTAATGTTGTATTACTCCTACTCGTTAAGTATTTTTAATGAAGAATTCAATTTAGAAAGTAAAAGTGCAGTTTTTATGGCATGAGGCCCGTTGTGCATATGCTCTTCAGGACCAGGGTCGTCATTCTGTGTTCGGCTCACGATGACGAACTCCGTTGCAGGTTCCCAATGAAAATTGCGTAAAATGCGTGTGCTCAAACAATCCGATCATTTTACCATCGTCAACTCCTCAGAGGAACCAAAGCATGAGTATTTAAGCCCGAACTTCCTGCATGAATTTGCCCCCGTAGAGCCGAACTGAAATGAGTTATGTATAAATGAGTTCAAACGGAACAGTCAACCCTGAGAAGTCCTTCCCTCCTATCCATTGAGTGCCCTCTCGCGTGCGGGTAAGGCTCGCGAGACGTCGACAACACAACGAGCCTCACTCCCTGTTGTCCAACCTCCTGTCCCAGGCGGAGTTTTGCCTAAGCCTGTGGACAGCTGCAGGACTTTGTGGCATGCATGTCGTATTGGATGCAACCCTAAAGTTACAAGGCGCGAGTTCGGAGAAGCGGTGCCTGCCTGATGCCCTGGGAACTCTTTCGACTCGCACACTTCGGTACGTGTCTTGATGTTATGGAATCTGTCATTCCCTGACCAGTATAGTGCAAGAGGCTTCGTCTAGTTTAAAAAAACAGCAAGGACGCACTTGTCGTACTACAGTAAATGCCTCCACAACCTGTATTTAAATTTATTCCTACTGTAGTTGTGTTTTCATCACAATATAGATGTAAGATTGTTGATCAGCCTGTGTTCGACATGACACTCTAAATTGCCTTAATAGCCGTGTTAGAGGTGGCACTAAGCGATCTAACGCGTCGTGTTATACGAAACACAGGGAAATTGCTCACATTAGCCGTATTGGACTAACATACGAAATCGTACGCTTCTGAGTCTCGTTCCTGGTCGATGGTTTCTCAGGTGATTTATATTTTTTCTTCATTTGGCAGTAGCGTTGGATTGCTCGATCAATGATAGAGAAGATTGATTAGAGGCACTTTCAAAAATGGATGTAAATTTGGTAGTAGTGTAAGAATTATTTTAAAAAATCAAATCGCACAAATATTATGCTCTGAGGGGGCACGAACTAATGTTCTTTTTTCTTTATATCATTTTATATATCGATGCAGATGGAGGTTGTATTTCTGCCTTATATATCCGCTAAATGAACTGCTTTCATCAATGTTGAACTGCGCCGTTATAACCCAAATTAATTTTGGGTTGTACAACAGAACTTCTGAGTCCACATCAAAACTGAAATATCAGCAGACCTGCTCATCCTAAGATTTTCATGAACAGATCTCGTTTCGAGAAATTTTCCTTGAACAGCAAAATTCACGCTATGATATTCGGGAAGTGATTCAAACTCTGCAAAGCTTGAAAATAATTTTCAAAATTTATTGAATTTTTATCAAACGAATTTCAAAAATTTGAGGTAATCTATCTCCAACTTATTCATTGAGCTTTTCGAGAAATCCATTGGACGCAATTGAAGCTTCGAATGAGGACGTGTTAAGTTCGTCACTTCAAGGAAGTAGTTATTTCTCTTCGGTTGTACCCAATAGGATTTCATCTCTTCGCAATTGGCTAACATTTCGTCCTGAATATTTGCGAAGTTCGTTCTTCAAGTCACTCATTTTCCTACCCAGTATACACGAACATTAACTTTCGGAAATATCTTTTCAAATACATGACTATGGGAATACATTTTTATGTGTTTCTCTCAGGCTCTTGTACAAGCGTGGACATAAGCTGTCATTGCTCCCATATATGTTGATCTACGATAGGACCTTCATATTATGACATTGAACAAACCGGTGAAATTCATCTTATGGGTCAATTTCACATGGCATCATTTGGTTTCTTTTCTTAATCATGTACGAAAATGTTCTTGTGAGCCTCGTGTGATAAATGGCTTTTCTACGCTCGTGAGTATAACAGGACAGCATAGTTTAGGTAATTAATTTCACTTATTGCTCTAATTATGTCGAAATTGATTTGATTAGCGTCGTTCAACAATGTTTTTCATGTTTCTGACTTCAGTGAACTCTTAGGTGCTAGTACTATTAGCATAGGAAATTTCATAAATTTGTGTTGTGGTAATATACTTTATTCTCTCAGAGCTCGTTCATTGGCACACTAGTTGGTTCGTAGGAGTGTGAAGATAGTTCCGAAAATCGACCTTGTAGCCTTAGAAGCCGAATAATCTACATCCACCCACTGTACTTTCAACACTAATCCCTAATATTGCAAGTTCCTTCGCTTGTATTTCAATGCAAGTGCGTATTCATAAGAGTATTTTCAACAATACATCATTCCTGGTATTATTTTTCTTAACTTGTATTAACATACATTATCAAACATAGACTACGCAGCAAAGAGAATGCAGTTTTCCTTGTTTTTCTCCTAATGATTTGTTTCGACAATGGTATCAAAGTACACAAACGTATTTTTCAACTAAAAATCCCTATCATAAGAAATTTCAAAAACCAATGATGGTTTTTGTATCATCGTTATTTCCAATAAACTCTTTTTCTTTTTTCTTTTTATTTCTATCGAACTCATTCCTACCCCAGGACAAACGTTTGTTTACGACCGAAAGTTGTAGGTTTGTCTATCAATTAAGGACGTTTTATATTTATATTAAGAAATCTTTAAAACCAAATTTGTTGTAGTGAATCTCATGTAACATATTTTTTGGAAATAAACGATTTTTCTTTCTCTCTTTCTTTCTTTTATCCATTAAAATTCCAACTCGTTTCGATGTCATCCATCAGAATTCCAACTCGTTTCTATGTCATCCATCAGAATTCCAACTCGTTTCTATGCCATCCATCAGAATACCAACTCGTTTCTGTCATCCATCAGAATTCCAACTCGTTTCTATGTCATCCATCAGAATTCCAACTCGTTTCTATGCCATCCATCAGAATTCCAACTCGTTTCTATGTCATCCATCAGAATTCCAACTCGTTTCTATGCCATTCATCAGAATTACGACTTGATTCTGTGTGATCTATCGGAATTACAACTCAATTTTTTGCGATCAATCAGATTTAAACCTGTAGACATGTTTCTAGATGTGCGTGTTGCCTGATGTTGCTTATAAATTACTTTTTAATTAAGCTTTTCTCACTACTTGATAATCACTTGCGACGGTGTTTCAGTCTGCTTTGGTAAAGCGTTTCTTGTCTTTTCTTATTTTGATTCAATTTATAAATGAGAAATTTCGAAAGAATTCTCTAGTAGTTATGAAATTATTTATAAGCTGTCAGCCATCTCTTTGCATATAAAATATTCACGAGATGACATTCTGACCATCGCTCTCAATAACATAATCAGCCCCCGACACGGCTATAGTACGCCTCGTACGATTTGTCTATCAATAAGGGAACTTAACATTAAGAAATTTTTAAAATCCGATGTGTTATAATTTCAGGTTTGAATTTTTTAAATAAACATTTTTTTTTTCATTTCTTTCTTGTGTCAGTATTGTTAACGTAGGAGGTGTTTTATATATGTGTTGAGGTAAAATATTTCATTTTCTCCGAGCTCGTTAATTGGCGTACTCGTTGATATTTGGGAGTGGGAAGATAGTTCTGAAAATCGACCTTAAAGTCTTAGACAGAGAATTAATCAAAAACAACCATTTTACTTTCTGCATTAATCACTGATATCGGAAATTATTGTGCTCGTACTTCAATGTTAGTACTAATGAGAGTGTTTTCATTTAGGCTTCGCCACGAGCATTATATTTTTTTCTCAACTTGTATTCACATGCATTATCAAACCTATAGTATGCATCAAAGGGAGTGCAGTTTTCCTTGCTTTTCTCTCCATCATTTGTTTCGACCACCGACATGGTATTGCGACACTCGTGTGTGTTTATCAGCTGAGGATCTTTATGTTAGAATATTGTAAAACGCGATGATGGTTTTTGCACTATCTTTATCGGATATTTTCTGTTTCCTTTTCCTTCATGTGAGGACACACTCCAACGCCAGGACAAACGTTTGTTTACGACCGGAAGTTGTAGGTGTAAATAACGCGACGGGTTGGAATTTTTGTTAA
>JACJUY010000181.1:190939-205983 GCA_014220935.1 Platorchestia sp. MABIK | reverse complement strand
GACCATTGTACTAGACTTAAGAAACATTCTACCTCTGTATCACCTGTGGTAAATAAATTGTTTAAACAACATTTTGAGCAGGATCAATGGAATAGCCCTAGTAGTTAGTAATAGGCCCACAGATTCAAATGGCCCTAGTTTCTGCCGAGACATACTCATAAATCACACAATACTTTAACGACAGTATCAGTGTCAAACAATGACGGAGGACTTGAAGGATAGCCTAAATATATCGCAATTTCTGTAAAATTTCATCCATAACCTCACACTGGATGAACAATTCTCAAGTCCCGAAGTACTGCTCTCGCTCTACGCCCCACCTTGCAGTGGCCGCAGAGGGCGACGCTAGCGCTGGCCACAGGCACCTTGCAGCCGATGCACGAGTATTTCTTGGTCACGAACTTAGCCATAGCGCCGACCTTGCTGTGCGAGATGGTGCGCGTGCGCGTGTGGTCCCCCTCTGAAAGGCCAGGAGCATTGTAACTTCAGGTATCAAACGTAGATGACAGGCTCAATTGTACAGCATCAACAACAGCAGCCAAAGCAAGACTTATTCGGTAAACATGAAACTGATCAGAGCAAGAGAAGTTCATAAATCAAGGAATAAATTTGAATATAGAAGATTAATAATATTGCTACAATGCTTTCAAAACTTCCTAGCCACGACGGCGATCTCAAGAGAGCTAAGATTAGGAGCCATTTAGTAAGGGTGTGAAAAACGGAAAATCTTTGCACGAGGTGTGTTCTTGCACAAAATACTCTGCGCATAGAAACAGCAAGTTAAGAAGGAAGAGAAAAAAAATTGAAAAGTAGGCACGAAAACTGAAAGAAGCTAAGTGAGGGAGAACGATAGGAGTCCTGTAGGCCTCTCGATAGCTTAACAGTAACCCCTTGAGGGCGCCAGTTCCTATAGGACAGGACAGACAAACCTGACTGACTCAAACCAATGTCCCACGAGGGGAAAATGTGGACGAAAGTATGTGACTGAAATAAATGTAAAGGTAATAACATATTACCAATACTATATTAGGTAATAATAAGAAGTTGAATTACGCGGAACTCCGCTCGAACTTGACCATGGACGAAGAGGAACAAGAAAAAGCTACTCACTGAGTAGCTGAGACTCGGCCTTCTCCCCCAAGATGGGCTCGAATATGCGGAGGAGGGGTTTGCTCAGCTGATTGGTGAGGTAGTATTCGTAGTCGATAGGTAGACTGTTCTCCAAGACGTAAATAGGGTCCTGAAAAGAGAAAAATTGTGCTTATTTAACCTGAATCTACCACGTGAATTTATATATTTTTATGAAAAATTTTTTCACAATACTGACTACAGGATAAGGGTTAAGTCATTCGTGAGGGAAAGTCACGTAACTTGAGTCTCGTTGCGCAATTCTTATTTTAAATAAAAGTTTGGGTAAAAAGTCAGGTTAGGACATGCCTGAGCATATTACTAACTAACAATAAAATTATACTAACCCATTACCTTCAAGATTTGAACCTTTGCCACAGTGGAAAAAAGATACAGGTAGCAGTAACCTGATCGAGGCGGTACCGGAACACGACGACAATTTGATACGTAAACGCGGGGAGTCGAAGGGTAAGATTACCATCGCTTATAAAAGTTAGCGACAGGAGCTCTTGACGCGGTTAGTAAAAACTTTTGCACTGCGCATATCAGCCAGTATACGAGACACATTGATGGTCTTGATACTAAAATTAATTGTCTTAACCCTCAATTGATGCTCTGGAAGAGCAGTTAAATTATGCTATCAAAATTAGACAAACTGTCAACTTTTGAATGAGACCGTAGGGAGCCTTCTGACAATAAGGCTTGTAAAAAAGAACTGAAATTAAGTTGATTTCTTTACTCTGTCCGACTTTCTCTGGAGAAAATGCGAGAAATTTAGATAACCTCAATTTTTAACAATAGTTTAATATTGTCATTGATAGTAGAGAATCTTTATCACATGCAACAAAATTGACGTACATTAAGTCCTTTTAAGGGGTTTTGCTTTGAAATTTGTTGATGATTTACCTATCACCAAGGAGAATTATTCAGAGACCGTGAAAATGTTAGAACCAAAGTTTGTTGATCGAAAAGCGTTTTTTAATGCAATGATTTTGAACTTGTTCAATCTAAAGAAAAAACATCGCTATAAATATTAAGACGAAGATTTTCATCACAGGTATTGTTAGCGATTTGAAAAAATGGAATTGTGACAAAGTGTTCTGAGGCATCTCATAACGCTCCTAAGATATGACTAAAATTATCACGTTCGTATAAACTCGGAATCTAACCAAACATTGTCTACGGGGTTCACATCAAACCCAAAGCCACGCAAACGACTCCAAAATAAAGAACTACAGTTTAACGAAGATGCAGGATGTCGACGAGGAGGGAAGCTTTTTCTATGATGGTCTTATATCATTAATTGCCTCAATTTCTTAGGAAAACTATGGTAAGACTTCACTAAATAAAACTATAATAAAACTTCATATGTAATCGTCAAATGACGTAGCACGCTCGTGAAACTCGATCTTAGCCGCCACAATATGGTCTCGATATTTGAAGGCGCTACATCAATGATTTAGGTATCGGTGATTGTCTGACAGATAATAGTCAGGGTTTTTGGTCGCACGCTTGAATCGCATCTTGGACTCCGCATTTTTCTAGTAGGCCGCTCTTGTACAGCTCAAAGTTATTCATTTCATATTCATAGACAAACATTACCTGAACTCAAGAATTGCATTAATGAACTCTGGCGGCAAAGAGTTTGGTTTACAGCATGAGTTACTGTAAAGGGTGGTACAAAAATTACGGTCATATTCATGCGTTCAAGACCTAATTTTACACCCAAGATAACGATGCTAAAGGCACTTAATCAATTTGGTTGCATTAACAAAATGCGGACACCGACTCAAGGAAGCAAAATTCAACTGTGAAGCCAATGACATAGATATGAACCAGGTGACTTCAAACCTCAGCAGTTTAGCACACTTGAATTTTCTTCCCGTTTTACCAGGGCTCGCTACTTCACAGTAGCTCAATGCGACAGCCATCTACCTACCGTAGCAAATCTGACAAATCTCGAGCTTGCGTATTGGAAAAGAAAGAACTGATTAGCGCATGCTTTCCTCAAGTTGTGCGAAGCTACCTCTCTCCTATAACTGCAAGCTTTCATACAGTACATAACAGGAAAAATACTAGCAAGCATTAATGTGGGAAATAGTGCATTAATACTCGTCTCCCACAAGGGAGAATCATCAAATAGGATTTTTACCATTAATATTTGTGACGCGTTTACTGGATAGTTACGTGGTGCACACGGCCCAGGTTCATCAAGTGGTATTCGTAATTTGAACATGGCACACTATAGCGTGAGTAGACCGCCAAAACTGAATTCTTTCACACAGTCTCAAACTTAAGACTCTTATGGCCCTTTCTAATGCATGGCGAGCATCGGTAACAAAGAAAGGAATATTTACAACAAAATAAACGGTACTGAACCTCAGCCTTCTCATACGCTGGAGTGCCTTTAGATGCCGAGATTATAACATAGGGCACACGGTCCCCTAACTTTGGAGCGTTGCCTGCGTCTCTCTTCCTCATTTTGCTGGCGAGCTCGACGTGCGCCTGCTTAGCTGCGTAGTCCTTCTCGGTTTTGGTGAGCTCTTTAGTGATCACAAGCTGTGAGATGTCGATCCTGTTGCACAGCAGGTCGGCGATTGTTTGTTTCGCAAAGTCGACTGCTCCTTTTGGATTTCTGATTGAAAAACAGAGCTTGTGATTCAAATGAGAGGCATTGCAGCGTGGTCAGTCGATCGAAATTTGAACTTTGACCAACTTTACACCAATATCATATAAATATTTATATTTCTAGTTGACAGGAGAGCGGACTGTGACGCCACGATTCAATTATTTCAATTTTTTACACTCTTTTTGAGATGTGTGGAAATGTGTTCAACCTTAGCTGAGACACAAAATATGAGACCCCTTTTCAAACTACCCACATCAGATCCATAATCCTTACTGCCCTGATCATACAAGTCAATAAGTACGATGGTCTTCACAAGGTAAAATAAAAAGAGAAAACACTTCACCAGCCCAACACCTGACACACCGACATCCTCAAGACGTCCTCACCTGTCAATAAGTATTTTCTGTAGGCAGTTGTTAATGAGGTTGGCCACAATAGGAGCGTTGTCTCTCCTGACGGTCTCTATGCCCTTGCAGTCCATCTTATCGTGCACCTCCGGCCTCGTGAAGTATAGGCCCGCATACCGCTTCTTGTTGATCAGCAAATACGGGAAATACACCTGAAAATAACAAAATTAATACCTGATTAAACAGATAAATTTTTAGTCGTTCCTTTTCAGATTTAAAGATAAAAGTATAATCAGGTATACAAAGCACACAAATGAAAAACAAAAGTTGACAGTTAATTGCTTGTTTGAATGAAGGTACTTAAAAAATCCTCACCTTTTCAAACTCGAGTTTGATAGGCTTGACAAATTTAGCAGTGACAAAATTAGCAGCTTCCTTGCCCAGCTCCATGGCCTCAGCTACAGTGGACACCCCAAACTTGACCATGACGGAGTCGGTGTCGCCGTACACAACTTCGGCGTTGTGAGCGTACCCGTTCTCAGTGGTGAACTGCTTCTCAACCTCGTCTTTCGTGAACGCAATCATGGTGCGTCCAAAAGAGGTGACACTTTGCGATATCTCCAGGCACGGCAGCTTGCCCACCTGCGCCCCCGTGAACCCGTACACCGAGTTGGCTGAGATCTTCAGCGCGAGCTGACGACCGTCAAGCACCTTTCAAGGGCAGGGAGAGGAAACAAACCAGACAAACGTCATTCCATGCTATAACAGTTTTGAGTAATTATTCTATCAAAAGCTTGAGTACTCTGAAGAGTGTTCTTTAAATAAAATTAAACTTAGCAACACTGAGTTATTGTCAAACTGGAGGCGTACAACAAGCAAAAAATGCCAGTCCTTAGAAGAAAATTAAATCTTTTCTAAAAACTTTAATGATCAGAGCAGCTGATGGTTTAGATTTCACCAGCAGACTCTCATGGAAGCATTACTCATGAAAGTGATAAAATTTTCAAACGAAAAATAAAACAATAACAGAGAATTCATACTAATCAAAACCAAACTCTTAAAGACCCATTAATACGGTAAACTACAAACGATAATGCACAAATATTTCCATCAGAATGATACAGTAAATTCTTAAAGAATAAGTTGTCCCCTTCACAGGCAGCGTGGTCCATCAGCAACTGAAATGATCATCTTTTACGTCTTCGTTAAAAAGGAATTCTGTATATAACAAACATTATATCACGATGGTGGTACTGATTTCTTTCTGCTAACTACTCACATATTCAATACGTAATATTTATATATTATACTGCCCCATTGAGTTCCCTTTCGAATGAATAATTAAATTGAATTTACTTCCTTTTCTTGCTTAGATTGCTTCACTGATGGTAACGATTTTGAACAAAAAAGACTCATTAAACAACTTCCCATTTCCGCCCATCACAGAGCATTGAGTTTAGTTTCCATTGAGATGTTACACCAGACACCGTCATTTCTCACTCAATCCCACATATGCTGAAATTCACTTAAAAGTGACAGGCAAGCTTTAATTTGCTACACCCACTCTGGCGTATTATCTCATGTGAACGAGGTGGTCACTCACATGAATGCCAGCAACTAGACAAGTCTCGCATTCACGGACGAGTAAAGCTGGCGAAAAACTCAAAAAAAAAGATAATAAATAAATTTACTGTCTCCACAATATATAATCACATTCACACAACATTAACATTCCACTTACAGCAGACCCATTCAAAATATTGATGCTAACTAATGCTTTACCTTTTTCCTTAATGGATCAGCTTCTTCCTTCAGATCAGCCTTTGCTTTCTTTCGAGCCGACAAGAGATGCTCCAAAATTTCGGGCAGCAAACCCTTGCGTTTGTGAGACTTGACGAAGTAATTTCCAGAGGGCGTCTTGATGTAGTCTTCACACGTTAGCCTGAAGATGATTAGAGGATGAGGTGCAGAAAATAAAGACAATATCAGTCAAGTCAGTGAGTGTCATTCACCTGCAAAATCTACTTTACTGCGAAAAAACACTCCCTTCACAATGATATTTTACAACTCATGAACTCACTTCAAACCCATAACTACAAGAAATGAAGAGTTCGAAGGATAAAATATACATAACACAAGAAATGAAGGTTTTATGCATGAAGTTTATCATGAGTCCTCGTAAAACCCTGAAAATTTGCAAAAGAAGTAGCTCAGGCGTGCAAGGCTCTAGGATGCCCCAACATCGCACGGTAACCACAATACCTACTACACTTGCATGTTACCTATTCACCTGCTGCAAATTTTCAAATTGAACAAACTATACAGCCATTCTCTTTCCCAAAATTCAACACAACTCTAATCTTGAGAGTAAAGACGTTGTAAGAGAAGAGAGCAATTCAGAAAGAGTGCTGTGCTCAAACAACTAGAGTCACTGCAGCCACACACGAACCCAAGTGTCTCGGCATGCTTGGGTGAGGAGATGAGGGTCGTGTAGCAGAGGTTGTGGGCCATCATGATGGAGGGGTACAGCGAGGAGAAGTCGAGTGTAGCGATCGGGGTGTCGTAGTAGCCCTTACGAGGCTCGATGACCGTAGCGCCCTCAAACTCGTCATCTCCAGTGCCTTGGTGCACTGGTATTACTAAGTTTTGTTCTGCGGCCTGACAATGGTATACATGCTTTAGTTGACTGGTATAAAAACTCTCGTTCTGCAACCCGCCAAAGGTATACAAGCTACCAACTGACGGAGGCAGGGCCAGCAGTCTCTCAGGGAGGGAAGGAGTTTCACGAGTTTTTGCGTGTGATATAAATGCAAGAAGAGCTGTTGCTACAGTGAATCTGTATCCCAGCAACACTAACATCATTTTTCTATCATTAGAATCGCAAATTATAACCATCGCCACACGTGATAGAAGTTATACATTATTCTCACGTCTTGAGTTTTGAAAGTTGTGAAGGACACAAGCCCTTTTTGAACTCCGTACATACATGTATATTCTCATCTACTCGGATACTAGACACCCTAACATATTACTCACTTTCCCCCTCCCTCAGCAAGAAAAATGTCTACGATTTCATGAATGTATCTCATTAATGCACAAATGAAAGAGCAACAGAACACTTGTATATGCCTTGAAGGGAAAAAGAATACATTGCTCCAATGGACAACAAATGGGAACAACCTTATCCTGAGCGCACATAGGGCTTACTTCTACAAATTCGGCTGCATAGTGTACTTAGGCTATGATTTTGACAGGGAGTCATCTGATTGAATTCAAGCCTGCAAGCTTGACGTCACTTGTACGAAGCATGCGATCAGTGAACAGGAGCTAATATTTGAAGCATTGCGAAGTTTCAACAGGAAAACCCATTGCTCATTTGCAAAGATCTTTTACATCATGTAATGAAATCAGTTTCTTTAGCTCTGGGTCCAATACAAAGAGGAATATCTAAAAGAGAAGTACTAACACATCTAATCAGCTGTAGCCCTAACAAACTACGAATAAAAAATAAAAGTATTCTAAATAACGAGTTACTACATTCACATCTTTACTAATATAGCACCGACTTTATGCAGATCAATCATACAGGTACAAGCATAATTTTTTTCTAGGGTGCTGAAAGAAAACTTGCAGCCACAGAATTGGATCAGGTCACAAGCACTCGACACAAAAGCGAGAGAGCAGTTCGCATGCAAATGAGACGCGTTAGGAAGAGGCGAGTAGAGAATACCTTCCTGAGGAGCTGCGACATGACTTTGATCTGCTGCCCCCTGGTCAGGAGGTAGGAGAGTGGCACGCCCGTCACCCTCGCCATCTCGATGTAGTTGATGACGCACATGAGCTTGTCAATGAGGCGCAGCGGCAGGTAGGCGTCCTTCAGGCAGTACACTGCCAGCCTGCACACAGTTGCCAATGAAAAAGTTAATGAAAATAAAAATCAACCAAAATAATGAAAACTTGAAAAACCTAGAACTCCTGGAAAACGAAAACTTCATGTGCATTTTTCCGTCTTAAGCATTGTTTAGATAATTATTTTTTTGAGGGGTGTTTGAAAGTGAGCCGTAAGCTTGTGACGGTAAGAACACACTACATTAACAAGTTCTAAGCAAAAGGATCACGAAAAATAAGCGTCTGGTAAACCCTACACCGCTAATGAGTGGCAGTGAAAACAAATATTGAACAAAAATGCTAATAATGTTTTCATGGGCGCGTTAATTAATACGGGGACCTCACGTTCAAGTGTGAGGAAAAAACTTTGACTCGAGTGTACATATGAAACAAGAACCATAGCGACAAGCAACATTTTCAGAGTAGATATCATAGCAACACGCAACGTTCCTAAACTTACGTGCGGTAAAAACCAACTCATCTCATTTCTTCATCCTACACACACACCAACAAATTACCAGGACGAACCAACATGTAACTTATTACTTTAAGCTCATCATCTACCATCATAAACTGACACAGCTTCAATTAACTCATCCATCACGAGCAATTTATTGATTCACTAGGTCTAAACAGTGGCCCGCATCATTGAACCAATGCATGTGCCATAAGATACAAAGCATCACCTCCTTCTGGTCTGGTCATTGCCGTTCTGTAGGTCTGTGATGATGGAGTGGTGCACATCTTCCTTCTGCTCCTGTAGGAAGTGGTAAGACACGGCATTGAGGGTGTAGGATCGCAGCTTATACTCCCGCAGCAGCACCAGAATCAGGTCAAACTGCGTCCTGCCTTCCATATTTACGGACTTGTTCTCGCGCTTGCCCATCTGCTTGCTCTGCAACATCGTCGTCTTCACCTCAGATCTGGCAACATCAGACAAGATTGGCAAAGGGTCAAGTTAACGTTCAATTACCACTACTGCTCCAGCTTACAAATTCTTGATCTAATATCAGAGAAGTTTTGAACAGGGTCAAGTTAACACTGTACAATGGATACTGCTCTGGTTAATAAATTTTTTATCTGCCAAAATCAAATACAATCGTAGAGTGGCAAGTGAATGTTCAACTGCGACTACTACTCCAGTTAACAAATTTCTCACCCACATGAAAATCTTTACAGCTGAGAATAATGGAGTTCTCTCGAACAAACCAACGGCATTTAGCCGTCAACATGCGCTCCCTAATGTGGAGTGCAGTACAAGAGCACGCACCGGATGGCAGAGACGCGCCCCAACAAGGGGAAGCTGGAGCTCTTGAGGTGCCTGGCGCGGTCTATGAGGTACGGGAAGTCGAAGTTGTTGATGTTGTACCCCGTGATCACGTCTGGGTCTACCAGACGCACGAAAGACGACCACGCCTGCACGCACACGCAAGACACCATACATAATCCGCACACATAAGGTATTATACATGATTTGCACACACAAGGCACCATACATAATTCAAGAGAGGTGAGGTAATCGTTTGTTTCAACTTATTTATCATGTTAATGCATACGTTTGCAACCTAAGAAAAAATTTTGATGTAGGAAATTTAAATCATCACCTCTTAGTCATATGAAAGGAAGTTCTGCACACACACACCTGTGCGGTTAGAGTGTATGGAAAAATACCGTACAATGATCGATCAAAAAACATAATTATCAAGCCTTACAATTAATAAGCTTTAGGAATTGAATAGTGTAGCAAAGTCTTTCTCATGAATTAATGAGTAATAGTCCCTAATTTTCCCTTTTACTGCGAGGGTAACCATTACACGAGACTAACCACTAAAAATAAAACAATACATTTCAAGAGGGAATAACAGAGCCTAAGAGAGAGGCATGGCTGACCTCAAGCATGGTCTTCTCATCATTGAAGGAGAGCACCTGGGCCCCTACAATGGGGGCGCAGTCCTTCAGCGTGAAGATGGTTCTGATGAAGGGCTCGCTGTCGCCCTCACGCTTCACGCAGTTCCCAATCTGGATCACGGGGTCCATGTGGAACTCGGGGAATATACCTGGCAATGCATTACAAAAATGAATAATGCCTGGATGTGTTCACTAAGAAGAAAGCATGAAAATGTGCCCATTGCAATATCTGGAACAGTTTCTAACAAGAGGGAAATCATACACATTTGCTCAAGTTATGCCAGTTGGCATGAACTTGAAATTAATAGAGGGTGCCAAGTTGAGACCTTAGGTTAAGTTCTCTCACGTATACAGCACAAACAAAAATGTACGACTTTTCAATAAAGGCATTTGATAGTATTTGATATAAATCATATGATGGCAAACAATGCGTTCTCCTTACATCTTAGAACTACATCCACTATTATCTGTATTTAAAGATTTGCTTTGAAATACTTTGCATGAAATGCCAGTATTTGAAAAGAAGTCAAATGCAACAAATATTGCCAAACCCGATAAAAAATATTGAAGGAATGAAGAAAGAAAAAAGTAAACTAGCAAATAGGGGAGAAGTCGCAAGTATGGAAGAATTGGACTTACAAATCCTATGCAGTGAAAGTGAAGTGATCACAGACCCTTGATTTATTTCCCTTTGAAACTCATGCATTTCATCCAAGCGCAAAAATGCACCAGCAACTAACTTCAAATAAAACGCCACTGAACTCATTGCATAGAAGCAAAACATGCACAATGAATGCAAAGTTATGCATAGTAATCCAAAATTGCACCATTGACACCTGCATCCGGTACGCCAGCACACGCACCTTTCCTGTTGGCACACTCAATATCAAAGGAGAGAATCCTAAAGGGGGCTAATCTGCCCCACTCCCCCTCAGGGGGGTGAGCCAGAAACTTGTCCCAGGCGATGTCGACCTCGAGTTGACAGCGCGTGACGCCGTTCCTGCGAGGCCGCACCGTGTAGCAGGCGGCAGGCAGCTCCACCCAGCAGCAGCCCACCAGCCCTTTGTCCACCATGAACCTGACAACAGAGCGATCAAGTTAGATTATAAGTTAGCTTAGCCTCGAACAACAAGAGTGTTGCCAACATAGAAATGTATCATTACGTGGGGTGTGCTACCACACACTACACATAGAAACAGCAAGTTGAGAAGGAAGTTCATGAAATTAGATAAATGTTGAAGAAGAAAGTAGTAGGTGCTGAAAAAAGAAGAGCATTGAACCAAAAAGAAATGGTGCGTAACTAAATGAAAAAATATTTTATTTCAACAAAAGAAAGACACACCTTATTTTAAACTCAAAACCTCACATCTTCCCCTGGGAGGGTTAATTCCCATACATATACTCTATCTGAGGTGGGCAACCTTATGAGCTAGAGTAAATGTTAGCTAATCGCGCAAATCTTTTTTTCACTGCAAAACTTGTACATTGAGATTGAGAAATACGTCAGAACATAAATTTACCTCTCAAATGACCTGAAAAATTCAAACCAAGGTACAGAGTAGAAGTCATTAACTCCTAAAAAACGTTCCAGAGCTCGTCTCTGCTAACACAAGCAACCACGTGCAGTCTTGGACCTGAAGTGTGACTAAGCTACACCGTCACAGAACTTCTCTTCCTTCACTTCTTCATTTATTTAGTTTGCCACTGAAAACATATAATTTTCGAACAACTTTCTGTTTCTGAAAATTGGGGAAATGAAGAAAAGACAGCCAAACTTTAACTGAAAGTAATGGTGGAATTTGGTGACAGGTCTGCCTTGCTCACCTGACCTCAAAGTCCACATTGGACTCATAAGCTTCATAGGGCGGTGTGCCGATGTCCTGTACGACGACCTTGCCGTCTCCAAGCAGCCTCTTAGCAGCAGCGATGAGGCGCGGCAATGCTACCGTGATCTTCAAGAAGGGCGACTTCTCGTTGTTGTGAAACTGGAAGATGGACTCCTTTATCAGGATGTCTACAGCCAACACAGCATCCACGATCTGCTCCTTGTTGCTGCGCATGTCGTCCATGAGAGCGCGGTTCAGCGCTGCCTGCAACACATCAAAACATTTAACAAAGTAACGATGATAATATAAAGAATATTGACAGGTAGCAAATGAACCAAATAAACATCAGTGTTACAATGACTATGCTAATTTCCAGTTACAATCATTCAATCTCAATTCAGATGCAAACAAATGAATAAAGTTGAGAACAGATTTCTTCATTTGCAAATATAACCACTGCATGATGGCAAAAGAATTATACTATTCTCTCATTTAAGTAAAAATTTGAAATTCATTTATTGTGTAAACAAGTACATGCTAAAATGATGCCCTGTAATGATTCAAACCACAACTTTTTCAATCATACAATCCTTTATTTCAAATCAATGTACATTTCGAGAAGAGCATTACTTAAAATGGAATTATTACCAACTTCATAAAAAATATCACTTCCAGAAAGAAAAGTATCAGTGGAGTTTCAAAATGAACATCTTTTGTTTTAAAACTCACATAGAAAAAAAAAGAGAACTAAGAGTCTCAGAGCAAAACTGTGCAAGTGTAATTAAATTCCAAGTTTGGAGAGCAGAAAACCAGGTGATAACTACAACAGCAGCAGCAGCAGCTTGCACTCACCTTGAAAGGCGCCAAATGCGTTTGCTTGAAAATGGGGGGGCACTTGACGTAGAAATAAGGGCTGAAGCCGTGCACGTGGCAGCACACAGAGTGACCTTTGTCCGTCACTCCAAACATGCGCATCACAGGCACTCTCCCTGCTTGCTGGCCGGGCATGTCAGTGCGGGCAGCACCTGGGATGTGTTATCAAATATCAACAGACTCTCTAAAACACTCCAACAATTTTCATAGCATAACAATGCAGTACAAAACTAGCATCCCTGTAGTATTACTTCAGATTAATGCATTTATCGATATTTTAAAAAATGTTAATACGGACAAATTTGAATGACAAAAATCAACTGATGGTTCAAATTTTGCCATTTAGGCATTTCATTTATAGCATTCAAGCATGAAAAAATGAAAGCGTAAGGTAAGACCCTAATCTTGACACACCACAAAGCCAAACTGACCAATATAGTGGTCAATCTCAAGCTGTTGAAACACCAGGGACTCTTTGCCAGGATCAACAGGAGGCATGGGAGGCCTCTCCCACTTCTGGTGACCTGATGAGTCATCCACCTGTCATTACAGAACATATATTAATAAACCAGCACTTGCAAAATACAACATACCAGAAGCATTGTGTACCTGAAAGTAAAGGAACCTAATAAAATGAGTAAATCATGAATTAAAGGAGCATTTACACAAAAGCAGAGCAGAGAGTTTTTGGCAATATTTACAGCCATTCAAGATTATTTCAGTTGGATTTGATGCCAATTTTTTTCCTAAAGATTCAACCAAGCCCAAACAGTAGAGCAAGACAAGCTCTACTATTTTACTGTATATCATCACTACTGTAGATCTCCAAGTTTGTTCAGGTTGGACTGCAAATTAAATTTAAACATAAAATAGCACGTATGGTTTCATTTTGAAATAAAATAAGTAATTATTTGGTGCAATCAGTACATGATGAAAAATAGATAAATAATATAATCAATCCAAGAACAAGTAGATAGATACCAAGGTCAGTATATGAAAATGATGTTTTCCTCTTATTCTCTCTAGTGCAAAACAACAAAAGAAGATTCTCAGGTTAAAACAAATATATTAGATTGAAAATTCTGAACATCAAGATCAAAAGAGTACATAAATCAACTTACAGGTAGAGGTACTTCCGAGTTTTGGGCCTCAGACTCCATCCTGCAGAGTTCATCATCATCAGGGAAGTCTTCATTCATGGGAAAGTCTTCTTGATCATAGTCATCCTCATCATTGCTGGGCCTGCAAAAATTAAAGATAGTGACTACAGTGCAAATAATAGTTTCACTACAATAAATGAAACAGAAGGCTCAGCATAGCTTGATATTGCTGGAGCTATAAAGTAAAAATTAGAGGAGGCAGGTGATATCGGACTGCTCCCTCTTATAATTTCTCTGGTCTTTGCAGTGCAGCGCAGACCACACACTTTCCAACTGCTATATCAAGGAAGTGTTGCATAGTAAATTTTCTTCATTATCACACATTAACCTCACTAAATATTAAACATTCACTTATTTTTTAATCCCTGCAAAGTCACAAGAGTATAGGTGGAGGATGAGAACATCTATAAAGCAGTTCCAGCTCACCACTTGGTATAAGTACATTTGGACAAAAAATGAGAGGTTAAAAAGTTCTCTGATCACCTTTCTTTTGCTTTTATAACAAATCAGGAACAATCCCATGAGTCAGAAAAGTTGTTGGACAAAGCAATCTAGAGAAATTATTATCAATGGCAAGGCACTTCTTGCTGGAATTGCAAGTAGGTGAGTATTGGTCTCAATTCTAAGATGACTACACCAGGAATAAAGTCTAACTATGGAAAAATGTCACTATGAACACCAAAAAAAAATGCAAGAGCTCCAATTAAAAGATATCCCAACTCAATTATTGCCAATTTTGTGAGTAACTGCAGACATTTACTTGAAAGAACTGTGACTGACAAACTCAGTTACAGACAATTTTTTATTACCATCATTAATATTGGATGTGCATCAAGGTTTTAAAAACAGGTTAGACAACAGATTTATTTTATGCTCATATTTTTATTCTAAATGCATAATACAGCATACGTCAATTCCTTTCTGCGATATTTTATGATATATTGGATATTGAAATTTTTTTCCATTTTCACTAAATAACACAACTAAATAAACTTTTCAATACACCCTAAAAACTGGGAAATTTATTAGAAGAGGTAAAATTATCAAACTTACTTCAATTTTTTGAATGCAGGCACAGAAGGTCTGGATGCTGATGGTTTTCTTTTATCCATGTTCAGAAGACACGATCAGACTCTTGAATTCTTAAGATTGCTATGACTTTATCACAGAAATTGAGTCTACAAGTAAGAACTATCTGATTTAGGATAATGAATACAATATTTGGTCAATATTGATTTTAGGCCTTTCACGGAAATTAATAATTCCATTCCGAACAATCACTTAA
>JACJUY010000181.1:97004-190818 GCA_014220935.1 Platorchestia sp. MABIK | reverse complement strand
TGTGTTCCTTTAGTGATTGTTCGGAACAGAATGTTTAATTTCCGTGAAAGGCCTAAAATCAATATTGACCCAATATTTTTATATAGATTACACCAAATTTTAAAATACTCATATTTTAATTAATATTGGAACAAAGTTAAAATAAATTGAATGAAATAACTTTTTATGTTCACAGTTCTAACAAGCCATTAAGTACAAATTACCTTTTTATTGATGGCTTTGTTAAATTTATCACTTGTGTTGATTAACATGGCAATGATGGCATGTTATGAATTCATGGATGCAACTTATTTGCCATTTGTAATGTATTTCAATCAGTTGGTAACAGTTCCATTCAAGACATCTTGGCCACATAAATGTAATCCAAACAGGGCAAATATAAGGATCCATTTAGGATGAACTTTACAAAATAGGGAATCTATGCACAAGGTGTTTCACATACAGGATATCCTACACACACAAAAACAATAAAATTAAAAAGGAATGGGAAGAAAGATAGTAAAAGCAGGCATAAAATCTGAGAGAAGCAAAGGGGGCATAGTAGATTCAAGTCCTGAAAGCCTATTTGTACAGGAGATAACCTCACCTAACCTCACAGCATCTCTTCTGGAGAATAATATTTCATAACTGCATTTCTGGCGTTTGCTTTAGAATTACAACATTAGTTGAGAGAAACAGCTGAACACATTGTGATACCATGGCAGAACACAAGGGCACAATAGCTGGCACATTGAAGTTTTTTTTGTAAAGTTTGCCATTTAAATCAATAGCTTTAATTTTAATTAGATTAATAAAGCTTAAAATTTCAAGATATTTATAAATCAAATACAAAAATCTAATTTTAGGTATCATTTATTAGAAAATAATGATTAAATGCACATGGAAAAAAGTACAGTATAATTTCAAGAATGTAGAATCTTGACTCACAAACAAATGATCTACATACGCTAATTATTGACATTAGCATTGCAATTTAGAAAAATAAATTCCTATATCAAAGTGCAGATTGGAAAGCCTAATAAATCTTACCTATCGCAAGTGAAAAGAAAACGAAACAAATTCACGCTAAGTAAACTAGAAACAATACGTAGCAACTCTTAACATCGTCCCTCTGAAGCTGCTGTGCAGAAGCAATGAAATCGGTGTAACTTAAATTCTACATTATAAATAATTTTATAGTTACAGTACTAGAGCATCATATAAAGAAATTCCTGTCCGCAGTAATAGCTTCAAGAATTTTTGAGCTATTAACTACAATTATCTGCAACTACTAAACTTCACATAATTACGTTTTCACTAGCTACAACATTCGTTAACAACATTTATAAGAAAGTATTTTTATTGATATTTTAATGCACAGCTAGATGAAAAACGTCATTCGAAGTAAATTCCAGAACTAAATTAAGCGTAGTTATTTCTCATGCATTTAGTGAAACACAGTCAGCTGAGCCGATATTGGCGCGAAAGCGCAATACTTTGAAGACATGAAAGAGCGGATGCGATTATCAACCATGTCAACGGATACACTGCGTAAGAGAAAAGAGTCAAAATTATAAATTAGATCAGTGACGCTCATTAATAATTCGGACATGATAGTAGTAGTTGCCTTATGCAAGCGGATAAACTCTTTTGCATTACGTATTCTGTATCAAACTGTACTGTAGATAAAAATTACTAGTTAGACTCGTGGAATATCTACGGAATAGTGCATTGAAATAATAATGCGATGCATGACTTTCTGAGATTTTTTATTGTAGTGAAATAAATCTCAACTAAAATGATCTTCGGGCTTAATTTCCAAATTAAAATGTAAATACAAACAACGGGCGAACTAAACATGTATGGACATTTTATTAATGAAAAAAAAAATTTCCCCTGTATAACACTTAGAACTTTTTCATAAAGAAATTTTTGGCTCCGGTTCACCCTCTTTTTACTCCTTGTTTGGTAGTAAGTATAAGATTAACATATACATCTGAGAGTCGCATTACTCAAGAAAACGCCCCATATTGTTGATCATGGCTGAACTCTGGTTCTGGGAGGAAAAATTCTTACCTGATTGAAAGCCTGTCCCTGCACCTTGTTAATTGCCGTAGAGTGAGCCGTCTTGCATGAAGTTGGTTTCTCTCCAAGGTAAAAGTGAGGTTCGGGTCATTTGGTCAAGGGATGAGAACCCACCGAGCAGCTATACCGACTACCAGGGTGGCCTCCGTACAATATTCGTGCTCCAATGCGATAAGCTCCAATCGGACGCCGTTACATCAACCATTCTGTATTGGTATGTTCCGAAGTAACGTAATAACTACACAAGTTTTGACTCAGAGGTTTCTAGGCATTCCAAAAGGTAGCAGTAAGTAAACTCTGATGGGTAACGCTCTGCTTTTGTTGGGTTATCAGTTAGCACCCTGTCAGTGCTGTAGTGCGTCCTCTTTTCTGATGGCACCAAATGTAATACCTCCTCATTTACTATCAATCAATCACAGTTTTATGGAGAAAGTATCACTCAGCCTGAACGTTCTTGTTCTTTGGCGTCATTAAAAATTTAGTCAACCAAAGAACCTTGAGCACATGTTTCGTGAGGCACTTCAATATCATCTGAGAGCTGCTTTGCAGCAGCCGTTCCATTACCAACTCGAAGAAGCCACCCTGCAAATTACCGCTGATCTTCAGCTGGTCTCACATTTTCGCTTAGTCTTTGCTGTCAGAATTGCTGCCACAGAAGATTTTTGATGTGTGCATTTAATTTGACAGTTTTCAGAAACTTCATTGAAAGGTTTTCATTTCTCGCCTAAAGAAAGATATAAATTCACCGTGATTGAAGCGCTCGTAGTCAATACAATTGATCGCCGATTGCAGTGGGCGAATCGAGTGGAAAATATAGTCTAAGAGTATCTATGCTACAGTAATTCACGCAGGCTATGAATGACGCCAAATACTAATAATTCTGGCTTGCTTTTTCAGTTTGAATTCTCATCTAAAAATACGTAGAACTAATTCAACAGTGTATGTAGTAGCATTACTCGGATCCATATCACTGAGTTATCAAGTGTCACGGTCGAACAAACTAAGCGTTCCCATTTCAATTACCGTACTCTGGATTTCCCGTAGAATCATTATTGACAAATTATATTTATTTGTTAGCTGGTGGTTAAGTGTTTTGAAATAAAATATAATATTCAATTTAATTTTTTAATCCTAAGAAGTAATTCTGACTTTCAAACTCTGTATTATGCGTGCGCGAATATATAAATATAATATAGTCATGATCTTATTCTTTTCAGCATTACCTAAAAATCCCTAGTCGCCACCTAATGTCAATTCATGCCACCGTATCTAACTTCTCAATCTACAAATCCCAAAATTTCAACTTGAAAACTTTTCAGTGTATCTAAATATTAATTAGCATTATTTTTCACCGTTCAATAACTATAACGAAGAACACTAAAACCACCACAGAGTTAGAAGAAACATAACGTTATTACGATGAGGTGAGTTCACTTTGCCCTGGATATTAAGAAAAATTAATTCGTTGGCTTTTTTCCGCGGGATGTGTTATGTTGAATCTATGCTGAGAACTTTTCCCTCGCTTTATTTTTGAGTTGGATTTCAAGGGGCAGAAAATAATAAAAGATCGCTACGTTTTGCCAAACAATTACAATCAATGAATAATTAAAATACAAAATATTTTTGCAACTAATACAACAAAACGTATGGAAATTTTTCCAAACGAATGGGGCTTTTTTTACATTCAAATAATACAATTTACACAATTTGGGAGTGGGAGCGCTACGTCATAGCGATTTACACGATCAGTTTGCACAGAGCCTAAAAAATTAATTCTGAATATCATAAAGGACAAAAAAAGACAAAGTAGGTAATAAAATATATAGCAGAGTATGACGCAGCACTCTCCGGCCAGAAACACAACTTGCACATTGTAGAAAAATAATCACAAAAAATACAATTGCTTAAGTTTATTTTCGTCACTGTGAGAAAATAATTTAACATAGAATTATGCATTTTTACATTAGAACAATCTTATTTTTTGTGTGTTATTAAAATAACGGTGACGGTAATACATCAATAGCAATGTTTTACTTTAACAGCTAACGCTCTTTACGTTTGCCTGAAACTGATATTTTTTCAAAATAAAAAATCACCGTCCATCTTCTTTTTTTTAAATAACTACACAGATTTTTCATAGATGTCGATTACGTTATTGCAATGAAAAGTCTTTCAAAAAACGAAATAGGTTAGCAGAAACGATAGCAAGACTTTACTCTTACACTATCATTAACAGTGCAAAGTCTTCGAAGGAACACAAGTCCAACTCTCATCTATATCAAGCCTAAACCTCAATGTTACCACGATCTAATACGAAACTTGCTTAGTTCTATACGTTTATACTCTAATTACTTCAAAGACTCTTTTGAACAGCGACAAAGCATGCATTTTGAGCACGGTAGAGGAAACATGGTAGGTTCAAACTAGTCTTTTTTTCGTCGACTGTGTGGCGATGCTGACGTCATGGCCCCGAACTAATAGCAGCGCTCATATTGCATCTGACAATACTGCTAGCCCCAAATCTGGCATCAGTATTGGCCTACCGATATGTCGCAATGGTGACGTCATAAAGTTTGTTTGAAATGAAGCGTTCTATTGGCTAGCCGAACAAGAGGTGTATTTTCCCCCGTAGAAGTGACCCCTACTTTGTTTCCTCTACCGTGATTTGGAGGAATCGAGAGCCAACGAAGAAGCGCTGAACGTGCGGTACTGGGCAACCCACACGGCCCTTCCACTGAGTAGAAGGCATGAAAGTTACCTGGGCTAGCAAATACTGTGAGGCTCATTCAGGGTGGGCCAGAAGGAACTGACCCTTTTAATTTGCTAATAAAAGGAAAACTTTGTCTTATTTGAAAGAATAACATTTTTACGGTTTATCTCGGTATCCTATTTACTCAGCTAGCAAAATAAAAGGGTTAGTTACTTCTGGCCCACGCTGTACAATCAGAATTTCCCAAACGCAGCTAGAGCGGCAGTACATACATAACGATGAAGGCAAGGAAAGCTTTTATTATGTCAGTGACATTAGCTGCGATGAGAGAGACGTTCAGAGCAACTTGCGTCAGCTGAAGTTAACGACAAAAGCTCACAAGTTTTTAAATTATTTCAATACTTCAACTAGTTTAGAAAAGAACGTAGTTCAATCGTCACAAATGCGTTCAAGTACGAACATGTACATTGTGACCACCTTCTAGCATTAAATGTGCTGAGAGACACAGTTAATATGGAAGTAAATCTATTTTTTTATTGATTCCCGTAACTGAAGCAAACACAAAATGGTCATTTTGAGCGTAATTGTTTACTCTTTTAATTCTACACACATGAATTTGATCACATTCCTGAATGAAAATTTGCCTAATCTTTATATTAAAGAAAACGATGCGAGGAAAAATAATCTACAGAGGTTAAGAATTGTATTAAATATTCTCAGATGGAACATAACAAAGTTAAAGAAATGTGCATTGCCATAAACTTGTGCTTAACTAGCAATAAAATAGATATTTCATGCAATAAATAATCCAGGCACGAAACAAAAAGAAAGCTTTCTGCAGCACGGAGCATCATCTTAACTTACAGCTGAGTTAACTAACTTGAAATATTCATTAAAAACGCTAATGTCAGTTTGCATGAAAGCAAAATTTGTCCAAACACCAGCCTTATTTGGAATGATTTTTTTTTGATTGACAGGGAAGCGGTTTTAAACTCTTTTCAAAAGTCATTATTATCGGTGATGGTCATCATGTTCAAGTTCTGAATTGCAAGTTGAATTACAAAATGTCTAGATGTATTGTCAAGATGGCAAATAAAAAGTTACGATTATTTCAATGCGACGTCTTTTTTAAACTATCAAAGCGATGATTGGCACATACAAACAGGAAGAAATATCACTTCCACCATACACATCCACATCATTTCCCAACGTACATGCCATGAATTCACACAAGGCGCAATAAATAAATATTTATAGTTGTGAAGGATATTAAAAGCTTATATCGCCGAAGCTGAGCATGATTTACAGACGAACACACACTCCTTATCACGCTAACTTGAGCATCGCCATTACGCACCGACTCTGTGGTAGGAGAACGCATTCCAAATTGTGCCATAACACCATTGACTGCGATGGGTGAAACTGAAGTTCAATGTACAAGTCAAATTTAAAGTCAAAAGTTGTTAGCAATTTTATAAATACCAAACATTAACTGCGTCCATTAAATACCGTTAATTTCAACAGATTGTTAAAATTTTCCAAACGACCCATCGATGGGTCGTCTCGCAAGCAACGTGTAAATGTTCACGTGAACTCTCGTAACACAACCTAATGGTGAACATAAATTTGAGCTTTTCTGCACAAACAACTAGTACTAGCAACAGTAACTCACGGTGTTCTCTTTATTACAAAACGGTCCTGCTCTAGAATAAAAGGAAACTAATACCGTCACTGCTACAGCCTCTGTTTTCATGAACTCCAAACAGCGTTCCATCTCATGATAACTGAAACCTCTCGTTATCCAGACGCAATATGCTCTAGCACTAACTATGCCTTCTTATATTTAATTTAAGTATTTACCTATCTACAAGTCCTCCATTTTATTCGATATCATTCGTCTGGGGTAAACTGTCAAAAAATTCCAATTTGGATGGAATAATTTAAAATCTAATTCGGTTCACTTTTTGTGAACATGTGACACTTAAATACAAAAGCTTTGAAAAATGCCTCAAATCTGAACACTTACGAGCCATATAAGCCTAGCAGTTCTTCAAAAATGAGTATGCCTGAAATAAATATACTTTTGACAAATATGAAAAACAGCGTCAGGAAAAAGATACGGCATTCACACTCATTGATTGGTTGCAGTCCGGAAAGGAAAATTTTCAGTCTAAGTGTGATGAAACAACGCGAAGGTGTGGGCGCAACAATGTACACAAAATTCAGTAGCATTTAGAGGGCCACATTCCAGCTTTCAGCGAGCGTCTGCTTCAATGGGAAAATTTATTGGAAAATTTGGCAACACTCAGTCAGAACACAACTAAAAAACACTAAAAAACACTAAACAAATGAGATTGATTTTTGCAGAGTATTAAACTTTTTTGACACACATGCGATTCAATACTATGTATATTTTTATAGATGCGTTGAGTTCTGTGACACAAACGACTCAATACTGTGTTGTTATAGATACGTTGAACTCTGTAGAAGCTGATGCGCACTGCAGGCATAGAGCAGGGATGTGAACGGCTGAAGCGAACAGAGCGTCAAGCAAATAGATTTATCACATAGACGTCCCAACTCTCACAATATAATAGTTCTTTAGCAAATAAAACATCAAAAGCTTTCCAACATTAAACTAAATGAATACTCAATCCGAACAGGGAAAGAACTGAGGCAAATACTAAACACGGGCACAAAAACGTAAGACGTACACAATGTGTATAACGTATGAATGAACGTATAAATGCATTAGTACTCTTCGTAGCAACAAGAGAATAAGACCCACAGCCTAAGCCCATAGACACGAACAAAGTAAACAAAGTAAGAGGCGGCAGCGTCACGTAGCCCAACTTCAGCACTGCTGCTACAACAAACATGGACTAAAGCTATACTCTAATAAGCTCATCTTGCATAGCTAGAATACTTCAATAATATGCATTAATTATGGGGTTGAAACTAACGAACCCTAAGCCTGAACAAGCAAGCACATTCAAAACGAGGCTCTAATAGAAAAATAAAATTTATATAGTAAATTGACCGTAATCGCCATCTTTCCACTTACATCTACGAAGTGCTCTTAATAAATATATAAAATTAACGCTTACCATCGGGTGACAACTTTGTTTACTTTATGTATTTCTCGTAATGTTAGAAGTCAACCTCATGATGAATAACTCTCATCAGGGAGTAACCGTGTTGAATAAGTTACATCAAAACGTGTCCGTTCGTACGCTTCACATTTGTGCGAGCGAGTTCTGAATGCCAAACAAGATTTGCTTTTCGCTCTCATGAAAGCATGAAACATGAACATTTCTCCAATAGCATTAATTACAATATCCTTAGAGTCTTAAACAGCTGATTCAGCAACTGGTTTCGATTGTTCAACCTTAGGATCTTCACAAGTTTTGGCTTTGTCAAGTTGACCTCCATCAGATGATGCCTCGCAACCTTCAACATGAGGCGGCTTTTCACTCGATTTAGCTGCGGTTTCTTTTTGAGGAGAATTAGGAGGTGAGCAGGCTTCAATTTCCGTGCTCTTCACACTGTCGCCATCAGGAGATCGTCTCAGCAAATCAGGGCTGTGATGACCAGCATTCGAGGCGTGTGGGGCCTCTTCAATTTCATCGAGTTCATCAATGCCGTCCGCCTCTTCACCCTCACCAAGTTGACCGTCGCTTGACTCCAGGTCAGCCGCGTCGGACCCAGTGCACGGGTCGCCTACGTGCACTCGAGTCGAGTCGCTGGTTGAGGCCTCCGTCTCCACAATTGAAGATTCGTCTAATGATACGTAGCTTAGCACCTGCACGTTAGGGACTGATGAAATCTCGTCCTCCAGCATCAAGTTCGTTGACGGAACAAGCGGGCCTATCTCGAAACTGTACTCCGTTATTTCAGGCTCACTGGAGTCTGTTCCTGCACTGGAAGCATGGTCGACGCTTGGACAGATTTCAGGGATGCCTTCCGAAGGAGTCGGAGAGTCTGTAGCTGTATCAGACATTTGAGACGCTAAGAGCACATTCGGTCTTTCCTCAACGTCGTCTTTGACGGATGCTGAAAGATCTTCATTCCTCGCACTGGGATCTTCTGCTTTAGTCACTGATTCTGCCCAGCCGTAAGGGCTCTCAGAAGACGGTCGATCATCTGCTTGATTTTTCAAACTATGAGTGTTTTCTGGATCCTCGCTGGGATGGACGGTTACTGTGACAGGATGCAGCTGTTGCTGGAGGCTCACAGTGGACTGCTCATCCCCAGAAGGCTCATCGTACACTGGGGCTACCATCAACGGAGGAGCATTGAGAGGCTGGGGCACGGTGACCACCATGTGCGAGGGCGGGTGAGACTGGGACATGCTCATCGCAGGCGGAACATTTTGTGGCTCCGGCGCGGAAACTACGGTGTGTGACGGGATGTGTTCGGCGGAACTCGGTTTGCAGGATAGATTCATGGGTTGAGTTTCATCTTCCTCTGTTTGATCCGCAGGCTGAGGAGGAAGCATTCCTGCAGCGACGATGGGGACAATCACGTGCGCTGGCTTAGCACAAGTTGGTGGAATAGGTTCGCCGGTGTTTTTGCTCCTGACGCTGGGCTCGCACACGATGAGTCCATCTTCATCATCTCCTCGGAGAAGAGACGCTCTTTCAGGAGCGTTACGATCGCTCTCTGCGCGACACTGCTGGAGACGCTCCAACTGTCGGATGGTTTGGGGCACCTCTTCATCTTCGCACGGCACTGGAGTGCAGGCATGCTTGTCAACGTCTTCTGTAGAGGCGGCATCATTGCTCTTTGCAAAAGACTCTTCTCCCTTTAGAGGAAGATTCTTGCTCGTGGCGTTAGGGTACGAATCGTCAGGGTTCAGGTGAAGATGAATATCGTCGTCAACGAAGCCAACTGGAGCCGTCGAGACCGGCTCAGGTTTGTTCTCATTGACGTCAATGCGCTCGGGAGGGATGAGGTAATTTCGTTCAGGGTCGACGTACTGGCGAGGTCGAGATTTCTCGAGCACAACAGGCAAGCAGATGGAAGCGTAGTAGGCAGTGGTCAGAAGGCCGATGATGAACAGCATGAGCAGGATGAACTCAAACGCAGACATCGTCACCTGCAACAGCAAAGTTGAATTAGTATTTTTGCTAAACCAAAAAATAAATTAGCTAACTGACACGGCAAAAAAGGCGGCAAACAGACATTGGATAAACTTTGCAATGAGTATACAGGGGTAATAAATCATAGAAAATATTCATGTACACGAGCTAAAGCTAACAATGGCATTCCAAAATGAATGGGTAAGTAGTTTTAAAATTGTTTCAAAAGCTCGCTTCAGTTTGTAACCCGAGCGTCTGATACACATTGCTGAGAGAGCGCTAGATGCTGCTGAATTCTTCCGGCCATTTCACGCTTAGAAAACACATGGAAACATCAGCCCCCAAAATGCTGTTGTACAACATCGCAGGTGTGATGTGTAGAGGAGCGTGTCTGGCCATTTAATATTGCGCCCACATCGAGGTCACGAGACGAGGCTCCGTGAGGGGGAATGCGAGGCATGGGGAAGATATGGGAAAGCGGATTCTGGGTCTGGGAAGCTACAACACTTCTTTGGGTAGATTTTGCAGTACAAATAATGTAAGCCCTTTAGATGGATAGGAAATTTTCTTTTAATCTTAACTTAGGTAGGACCCCCAAAAACATTGGATGTATTCAACGATGTGGATGTGTTTGATAACCAATTTTAAACAATCATCATTGAAACCAATTGACCAAGTTTCATTTCCAGTAATAAAGTTTTCTTCTTTAAGTCTCAAAAAGCCAGTTCACCGATCGCTTATGGCGGAATTTTCAAAACAATTCCCGACGCTGCAAAATTTGGGGATTTTTGACATAAAAAACAACACAGAGCTTAGCCAAGTCGGTAGAAGAATTTTCGCTGCTAACTGTCCCGCTATCACGGAGCTGATTATTCGAAACTCCGCTCATTGTGTACGTAGGCGAAGGAGAGCAGACTCTCACAAATGATATTTTTTAAGAGAAATTATGCATGCAGCCAAAATTTGATGACAACGTAGATTTTGCAACCCATAATCGCTATTATTGAAAGTACCGTGAGACTTCATTGAGGACCTATAAAATAAAAGCACACCGTCATTGAATTTACCCTAATGATATTTTTGGAGGCGCCATCAACTACCCCAACGTCTCAACATTCGGAGGAAACTTCATTGCATTTTTATCTTTTTTGAAGCTCGTACGGTGAGAAATGAGTAAAGGTAATAGGCTCACATTTACTTGTTCCTCTCACACACACCGCACGAGACGGCAAAGATTCAGGGCAATACATGACCTTAATACAGACGGTTGTTCCAGCTGAGCTGAATTGACAATCAGAGAGAAGCAAATCCTCGCCAGTGTTGCATCATTAAAATGACTGAAACAAGAGAGAAGAAACCTTATGGTCGATGAGGCACCGTTCAAACGGGGATGTTTCGGTGGTAACCGGACCTCCACACCGCACATCTCGCCGGTAAAACGGAGATGTTTCGGCGGCGACGCGACCCTTACGCCGCACATCTCGTTTTGCATGATCAATTCATGCGCTCCTTTTATTTGGAAACTCTCATTGATTCACAGTTGGTTCAAATTTATGATAAAAAGGATATAATTCTATTTAATTAAGTGAACTCTTCGGGAAGAGCGCAATTTATTCTTCGGAAAAATAACATTCTTATACACTCATGCTATGTTATCGAAATTTGGGGCCAAGCGGATAGGTACAAATTCTTCGAGTCTACGAAGTTTTATTTTAAAATTAAATTCTAATGATTGGTCCGAAGCTTACGACTCAAAACGAAAGATGCGACGTCGCTGTGAGAGCGCGTTTGCACTTCGTTCCTCGAGTGCATGCTAACCATGCACGTAAATACTGAAACATACATTTGTACATACATTTGTACTGAGACATACATTTGTACTGAGATATACATTTGTACTGAAACATACATTTGTACTGAGACATGCATTTGTACTGAGACATACATTTGTACTGAGACATACATTTGTACTGAGACATACATTTGTACTGAGACATACATTTGTACTGAGACATACATTTGTACTGAGACATGCATTTGTACTGAGACATACATTTGTACTGAGACATACATTTGTACTGAGACATACATTTGTACTGAGACATGCATTTGTTGTCAAAATGTATTAATGAAACTCAAAATTTCTGAATCTCAGGGCGTAACATTTCCCATCATAGGCACACGTAAGCCCCCATTTTCCTTAAGAATTGGTTTACAAAGATTTGCCCAAGCCTTCGGTCTGAGCGAACATCCTATTCTAGGCATCGATACAAAACACAAAACTGTAAGGATGTATTAATAGACATCTACACGAGGTTAAGCCAATGCTTCATTTTTTGAACAATATGAATTCCAGTCCCACGGAAAAAAAAACATGTAGCAATCACATTAGAGTCCAACAAATGCTAAAACTTATCAATTAAAATAGAATTTTGACACCAACTCCACAAAACTGGACCACACTGTTTTCTGCCCGTTCCAACTCGCAGAAAATAGCATGAGTTAATTACAAGAAAGGAAGGGAGTCGATCATTTTGGTGTCTAGGGCATCTCAGCTAACACACACGCACAGCACAAGCCTGTTTGAAGTC
Organism: Platorchestia sp. MABIK; assembly: GCA_014220935.1. NCBI lineage: Eukaryota > Metazoa > Arthropoda > Malacostraca > Amphipoda > Talitridae > Platorchestia > Platorchestia sp. MABIK. The sequence continues at coordinate 178,372 of JACJUY010000181.1, read as the reverse complement.
TCCCTCGGACTGTTTGATCAACGGCTCGCATTAATTTCTGAGTAAATAATACTTCAAGTCTAACAGGGCACGACTCAGTTGCACAAGCCTAGGCAAAAACAAGCGAGGATCGCGAGTTAAAACGCCGAGTCAAATGTTCCTCTGGTTAAATGATGGGCACATGAATTATAACTTATCCCACCATAAAGCGTCTCTGTACTCACCCACTGGGAAAAAACTGTACCACTCATTTACTACCTCGAACAGTACTCGAAATCATAAACTGACTGACCCAGTTCTGACCCACTGGGAGAAAACAGTACCACTCATTTACTACCTCGAACAGTACTCGAAAACCACAATGGAAAATCTTTGATAAACATAGTCGCCTCAACAGTGGAATATAGGGATTCTTAGTAATAACTTCCTCAGAAGCTCCTTGAGATAATTTTCAAGAAATTTTCGCGTGGGTGTGCATGTTTTCTGAACACGAGTTTGTGAATTTATTCTTACTTATGACACTCAGGGAGTCAGGGTACACGTGTGTGTTGACTGTGTGCTGCTGCGGGACGTCGCGCAGAATTCCAATCAGGAACTATTCATGCATGACATGAACGCCACCAGTCTTTTGCTGTGGTGCTTATGTAAGGACCGCCACCTGGATTTGCCATGCAGAATTAAGAGTACAAGTTAGTCCACGTACTTGATATCATAGACACCGTGAACTTTCTGGAACTTAGTAAATAAATTGTTGAAGCTTTTTCACAGAAGGAACAACGAAAATTTGAAATTTCCTGTAGACTCATTTCCTCCAAGTGAAAGCGCTTTGACGTACTATTGCTATAGAAAATCAAACCGGGGAGGGACGACCACAACATACACATACGCAGAACTTTACGCAGTACCTTCCAGCGAACACAATGTCCGTAATGAAGAACTTATAATGAAGGAACGGCACACCTACATAATTATGGAGGTTGAGCACGCAGAGACTCATGGACGAGACTGACTCACGAGCGACCACTTTGTATAACAAAGCTTGCTTGTGCCTCCTGCACACTCTGACAACGTAGGTTGTGCTGTTGTGGACGTACAATATCCTTGTGTTCCTGCAGACCTGCCCTCATCTCAACACACTGGACAGACACGCACAGAACTCAACAGAGTAGAAAGGGACACTCATAGAACTCCACAGAGCGGACAGGGGCACTCACAGTATTCAACAGAGCGGACAAGGACACTCACAGAACTCAACAGAGCAGACAGGGACACTCACAGAACTCAACAGAGTGGACAGGGACACTCACAGAACTCAACAGAGAGGATAAAAACACTCACAGAACTCAACAGAGCAGACAGGGACACTCACAGAAAGATAAGAAGCAGAGTCCTGTAAGGCAGCATGTCTGACACCACAGCCTCAATTGTACTTGTGGAGCGAATTGGCCTCAATGAGGGCGCAGGAGATGCCAATGTGGAGCTCTTCTATAAACGTCTACTTACGCTTGAGATTGTCACACAAAACTGAACATTGTGCGCTTGCATGAATTAAAAATCATGCATTGGATCGGTTAGACCGTGGAAACAATTCGAATACTTTGGGAATTTTACAGATTTTCGTATTTTCTAGCATTGCAAGTGGGTTTTAATAATATATGTTTACTTAACTCGGGGTTATGCTGATGCGTTTACTCTACAGGGCAAGATTCAGTTGCACTATCCTAGGAAAAACAAGCGAGGATCGCGAGTTACAAACGCCGAGTCAAATGATCCTCTGGTTACCCAGTCTAACTTTTTCGCCGCCTGCATGCATGTTTTTTGTCGCCTAAGCAATTTAAGCGATTAAATCGCTTAGGCGGCGAAAAACATGCATGCAGGCGGCGAAAAAGTTAGACTGGTTGAATGGTGGGCACTACGCCACTATTCGTTTTTTCTTCTCGGCGCAATGACCAGTTAAAAAAATATGCATCGTGTCATACGCTCAGAAATTACTATGGAAGGTGTGTGTCCACACCATTGAAGTCCTCTTAGTAACAGGATTATAATAGAGGTCCTATAATCTTATTAGTAGTTAGTAAAAACTTTAGTAATTAGTAATTAGTAAAAACTATAAACTTATTAGGAATTGCATGAGAGGTGTCGACGGCTAAATTATTATCCGTATCTAGGGAGGCAGTGTCGGTGACAAAAAGTGATATAAAATATAACAAGAAAAAAAAGCGTAAGTCAATGTTGATTTCAAAAAAACACCGAATTATAAAATGGATTGTTGGAAGAAAATGGAAAAAAGTTAAACAAAATTCATGACAACTTCAAATTCTTGAATAAAATAATTACTGGATGCCCCTCAATGTTCACCAAAAAACAATTATTTTTTGACATGCACAACGTGAAAGGAACTGCGTGAAGCTGTCACGCAATATCATCACGAAGAGTCACGAAGGGGCGTCACGCAATTGAGAAGCTCATAAAGTTATGCTAGCTGTATGAAGGATAGGAAAGAGAAACATAGACGATACTCCTGCCGCCATAGCTGAAAAATGCCTCGGCATCCACTACCATTTCTAGCACTTTTAAATCGTGGCAGCATTGCTGTAGCGAAGATGGTCGCCGAATATGCTGCTAGAGAGGCAAGCACGCACTGCAGTGCTCACACAGAGACCGGCACACCGGCCTGCACACTGCAGCACAACTGCCACACAAAGACCAGCACACCGGCCTGCAGTGCCCACTAAAGTGCCGTCTGAGATCGACTTTCAAGTTTTCCAAGAGCTGCGTAGCTACAAGGCACCTGCTGACAGAATGAAGACAGAATTCTCGTGTTTCGCTCTGCTTTAGATTACCATTGAATTACATATGGATATATATGCATAAATGAGTTGTCTTTTGTAAATTCGAATGATAAATAAAAGTGCCAAGATACACATTTTCAAAGATATCATTATTCTATTTAAGAAAAAAAGTCAATCAATAAAAATTTGTGAAACTTTTCGACCTCCAAGTATGCAACAATGTGTTCCTCTCGCTACGTTACGATACGGACGTCGTAACTCTAATAGTTCAGTTGAAAAGTCCACATGTGAGCTCACAACCGCAACACTCGTGCAGAGGCTCGACAGAGAGCTGAGATGCGCATAAGCTGCTCTACCAAAATGGCAAGGAAATCTCCATTCACATCCAGGTCTAAAGTTTTTACATAATCACCAGTTAAGCCATTCTCAGTAAGATATCTCGCGAGCCCTTTCTTCTGCGTAATTTTAGTCTCATATACTGCGCCCCTTATCATAAAACAAAGTAACAACATTCTAATGCATTGTTATCATTGTTATAGACATGAACTTGAACAGTGCGCGAGCCGGATTGAAGCATGCGATAATTATGGCTCCATTGCAGCGAAGTTCACGAGCAGAACTGCAAGTTTTTGCAGGCAACCCACAGACGACGCACGTCTGGTGCCAGCCGCGCGTGCGCCGTGCGAGGCTGCGTACTGTTGCGTGATCTTTGACGTCCACGCATGGAAAAACACCCAACCTCTTATTAAAATGAAATAAATATTGGTTGAGAACTGCTTCAAAATTCGACAGTCAGGCGATGAAATGAATAGTCGATGCTCTCATGAGACACGTGACAATTCAAACATAGTTCGGATGAGAAATAACTCTCAGAACAGATTTGCTCTCTGTGAGTCTCGCCCTGTACTGTTCATCTGGAATAAACACTCAAATTTGCATAGAATTACACGCATATAATGCACCGAAATATTTTAAGATGTATTACACTCACAGTCGACCGTGTGGCACTGCGTGCCAACACTGGCGCTGCACTGCGTGTCAACACTGGCGCTGCACTGCGTGTCCACACTGGCGCTGCACTGCGTGTCCACACTGGCGCTGCACTGCGTGTCCACACTGGCGCTGCACTGCGTGTCCACACTGGCGCTGCACTCAGCAGAGTTCAAGATATTTTTGCAATCACCACGAAGGCTGCACGTAGGAATGCTCGATACAGGAAGCATTGCTCCAACTTGCTACTCATAATGATTTAATTTTTTTCTATCATGTTTATACAGGGTAAATATCACAACACCTGTGGAAAACCATGCTTTTTTTTGCAAAATATGAGTCAGCCCTGCAAAATAAATAATAAATATGTATGAGCAAAATAAAAGTTTTTGAGAGGTCATTGCGAATGTACTTGCAATGACAACGTCACCAAAAGAAGCTGAGGAAGATCTAACAAAAACAAACGACAGCTTGCAACTCTCCGTGGAAAGCTGTTCAGCCCTTCAATCAACATGTGTTTTTTTGCATGCACCTGCACGGCCTTAGATTTTGTGCAGCACAAAGGCGAATCGAGTACTCTCCGCAGGTGCACCGCCAGCAGCTCCCAGCTGTGGCATGGCAGAACTGCCGTAAGCTCGGCCTATGCAATCTTGCCATCACAAACACCAAGATTCTCAGTCTCGTCAAAAGATGTAACGTTACCGCCGCTGCAACGTTGCATTATGCGAAGGCTAGACTAGAGCAACACAAATAGAGGAAAAGGATGCACTTAAAGAAAAAAGTCGCACATTTGATGTTTTCAAATTTTACGGATGAGGGAATTGACCCAAAGAGAACGTCTTTGACAGGACTAACTTCTAAGTGACGTTTAGAATAGAAAAATCATCAGGCTTGTGAGTCATTTCACTCGGTGATTTGCGTGTAGGCGTGTTAGCAAGTATGTCTCGCATGCCAAAAACACGAATACAAATTCAACACAAACCGAAGTTGCGAGTTGAACGTCAACGAAGCATGGAACAAAACTCTTTGCATGAGAAGTATGTACATGTAATACTTAGAGTACACGAGGCTTTGACTCATGTTTTATGCCCGTGTTACCCTAGGCAGGACAGCGTCGGTAAACCTAAGGAATTTTCCACGAAGACCTTCGTGCAGAGCCACGCAATTCCGAGCCCATCGTCCACCAGCTCTCGGCATTCGGTGCACAGACGCAGGAAAACTAAGCCACCAAAGGGTACGCGGACTGTATTTTGCACTCCAAAATACGACAGTATCATAAAATCTTTCAATAAACTTGTGCATTTGCCATTGGAAGTTATGACAGCACGGACACCAGTAAGCGCATAAGCAAAGGAAGAACAATAGAGAAAGAAGTTGAGCAAAAAAGCTGGAGGCAACATCGTTGCCGACAAACAGCTACGGCGGGGTTGGAAGACATGCGATTTGGGTGTGTGCGTGTGTGTTGTGTGTGTGTGTGCGTGTGAGCGGAAGAAAATTTTGGTGGTCGTGAGTTTTAAATGAATAGAAGAATTTGAAATGAATTGAAACAGGCCAAGGTTCAAACTAACCCACCTTTTGAGCAACATTAAATTTCAAACGCTAATTGAAAATTGGTATCTTCATGAAATCAGTTGACATCAATCAATACCCAGTAAACAGATCCAGTCTACGATTGTCCCGTAGTAGATCCACTTTGTGTTAATAAGGGGACAGTTTCGACTTCAGGACAATAATAATTTTCGGTTAAACATTTTAGCGAACATCAGTACAAGAATAGCTAAGGCTTAACCAATTTTACAGAACAAATTTCCCGACGTACTCTACGATGGCAGAGCCATGACGTTTTATCAACCACACACCATCGAGAAATACAAGAACTGTTCCCAATTTTCGTTCGATTAAACGCTTCATTATGAGTTGCAAGCGACACGACCCACCGATGGGTCGTGCGTAAGTTCTTTCTGTTGCGTAAGACCTCAATGATGGGTCGTTCGAAAGATTTTAGCAATCTCTTCAAAGTAATCGTATTTAATAGACCCTGTTATTGTTTCTAATTATAAACGGCCAATTATAAATAAATTGCTTAATTTATAAAATTGCCAACAAATTTTGACTTTAAATCTGAGTTGAATATTAAACTTCAGTTTAACCCATCGCAGTCAACGTGTTTAACTGTACACTAGGTACCATAAATGAGGGCTCTATGATCTGAAGTGCAGAATGCAACCAGTTTGGCAAGTACTATCAAGGCCAGATGCTGTGGGCCTCACGCTCCAGTCGCAGAAGACCTTCGGTTCGTTTCAGTGAATCGGACGGAACAAGGAAAGAATTAACTTTTTTGATCCGATCTCATCCAGTGCTACTGAAATCTTCATAGTTTCTTCAAGATAGCCTTCTCAAAGGTTGGTGTAATGCGTGGGAAGATACACTGACAATTTTACTATTCAGATCTCTCGTTGAAACTCCACGCGATAAAGACATCACTTGGATTTGAGAATTTTCTAACGTTCTGCTTGTGTGTTTCAAATGTAAGCTTTTCCGAGAAATCAATCGAATGCATAATTAATCAATAGTTTATGAAGACTTTATGAGGGAAAATATAAGAAATGCTGCTGTATGTTCGTAAAGCGTTGGTGCTTATTTCTACGTGCTTTGTTGGAGACGCTGTGAGGAATAGCATTTACGATCTCTTAATACTTGCAGGTGAGGACTATCAACTTCATAGTGTATGTAAATATCTCTGATTTCCCCTATATAAAGAATATTTTAAAACGGGCAAACCAGGCAGTTTTTACTAGTTTTGTGTTATAATGTGTTACAGTTTATTACCAAGTTTTGCCACACAATTACGCTCCCCATTATGGATTGCCCAATTATGCATTGAATTGCCAATTATGTATTGCCCAATTATGCATTGTATTGCCAATTATGTATTGCCCAATTCTCGTGATAAATTCACGTTTGGTCTTATTAGACTCAGAGCCTTCCAGCTCCGACAGGGCGCTCAGTTAACTGCCCTGTTAGCTCGATGATGACTATTCAGTGTATAGCTTAACGAATACATGAATTATACGGGCTTCAGATGCGTAGGTTTGGATAAAATCAATATTCACATGAAATGTGTGCTTATCTTTGGTAATGACCTGGTAACACAAATAAATTTTCTTCTCTTCTTTTCGATCTGCGAAAACATAACAAATTTCGATAGTTATTAAAACACAGTCCGTGATTTTACAAATTTTCCTCGTTCTTCTTTTTTCCATCTCAGAAAACATGAATAAAGTTCGATAGCTATTAAAGCACAGCCCGTGATTTAACTTTTTCATAGCACCATCCCAGCGTTAGCTGAGACAACCAGAAAACGCATATCTGTGGAGCGCTTCCAGCGGTGCGGAAGGACGGCGGTGACGTCGCTGGATCTTCCTGGAACTGGACGGTCCCAGAGCTGAGGCTGACGCAATCCAGCTGCTGGTCCAGGTACAGAAACATGGCGGAAACAACACTTGAGCAACGCGGTACAGGCGATCCTCGAGTTGTACATTGCCCCACTCTAACCTCACATCCTCGAGTGATAAATTGCCCCACTCTAACCTCACATGCTCGAGTTATACATTGCCCCACTCTAACTTTCATTTTTGCGGATAAAATTGCTCTGTTATTCATAGCTTGCGTCGAATGTTGTATTAGTTGAAAAAGTGGGATTAATTTTTATCCGCGTATATTGATGTTCGGAAATTCGAGGATAGAACTAAAATGTTTTAACGAAGTATACGAAAGGAACAAACGCTCTCGCAGTCGCCGCAGGAACTAGCAGAAGCCTGGTAAAGGTTGATATTTTCGAACGGTAGTTATTTCCATATCAGTTCAAAAAGTCATTAGTTTTTAATAAAACTTCATAAAGGCAACAATATTTTCGGGAAATGTTTAATTGAGAAAATGGAGTTCAGCCACAAATTTCTACGTTGAGTTACAATTTCGATTGTACGTTGTAATTTCTACGATCATTCATAATTTCTACGGTCATTTTTAATTTAACAATCATTTATGATTTAACAATCATTTATGAATTAACAATCATTTATAATTTAACAATCATTTATGATTTTACAATCATTTATAATTTCTACGATCGTGTTCGAAGGAATGAAATCGACAACCCGCCCAAAAGGCTGGAATACGCGAAGTTCAGTCACGTTTTCGTTTGCTCTAGATTTCCTTTTTCCGAATATGTACTGACATAGTGTAAGATCATTGACCTTTTCTTTTGTATCGTTTGAACTGATAGTTAATTTAAATTTGATTTTGAACAACACATGTAGGATTTGAGTAGCTGCAACAATATTATTGTAGCATAGAATTTTGTAAAGACGCATGCTATTTCCAGCCTCCAAGAGTGGCGTGCATTTTTAAAATTTTAGGACACTGACTTCAACTTTTCTTCTGACGCATTCACATCTGTCACATCCCCACCACTATCATCAGGGTTGTTTTTGCAAACTTGTCAAGCAACCGAGCGCTAGTGTGCAAATTTCACACCGACGGCCGCGCGGTGGGAGTGTGGGTGCGTTGGGGAACATACGGTGCAGGTCGTGGCCTGCATGAGCAGTAACAGGACATATGGCGCAGGCCGCAACCTACACACACACACAGACAACCCAACACCCACGCAGTGACAACTACTGAGACAACTTCGTCATTTCCTCCGCCTGTAGTACGGTTTCCTCTGCTACGATGGGCGAAAAAAAAACGTTCCACCGAAGTGACAATGATTAGAAGAAACTTTTCACGAGAATATTATTCGTGAGTGTCTTTCGTGAGAGCACTATGACGAAAAATGCAATTTTACCTCTAATACATGAGTGTTATTTGATCCTATTGAAGCTACCTACACGACACACAAACTTCATTCAAGGCAGTCTAAGTGAAAACATAAAAATACTCTTGGGGGTAAAAACTTCACTGCCTCGAAGCGAATCTGAAGCCCTTGTGGTTACTTGGATTAGGACCCAATTCTTAACTACGATGTAAGACTCAATAGGTTTAACAAAAGAACACCATAATGTTAACGTCCATGACAGACCATGCAGGTGAGCGGTAAATGTATTTTGTAGAAAATGCACAAAACTTATAAAAATAAATACTTTCCAAATGTGTGAACGCACGTTTGCAGGACGCAACACAACCTTTTTATGTAGACATAACACACGAGCGCCATAAAGTAGGTATTTTGTAACATAGGCTCATAACTTCTCGTACTTTATGACTTGTAATAATTTCATGACACCTCACACTTGTAGTAGTTCATGGACTTATTTATCTTTAAATTTTCATTTAATAAGAATTGCTATCCTCATAAAATTAGTGCGTACTATCACGGCAAAACTTTATTGCCTTGCCGCCATCTCACATCTATGAACAGACACGCTTTTCGAGGTTTCTAATGACAGCATCTTGAAATAAAGTCAACTTTAAGAAATAACTTTCTTCAAAATTTTACATACACCAAGACAGGACCGGTAATGAAGGTAAACAAAAGATCGCTGTTCCATGTAAAGGGTGTCCTAAAAAATTACACTCACTCTTTGATTTTGCCGAATACTAAAATATTTTGCTTTAATGTAGGTATTTATTGACAAAGATACAAGACTCATGAAATGAACCACCGAAGAAAAGAACGTTAGATTCAAGTACAATTAAATGCCAAAAAAGAAAACTTAGTTGCACGTGAAACAAAACAAAGTACATATACATGAGCAATCGTTGATCAAAAGATGAGAACATAATTTTGGGAACCCCTGTACGTAAGTGCAGTGAGCCTGTTCAGAATTTGCGTGCGAGTTAGCCATAGAGAAGCACAGCGGTCTTTATTTCTAAGCCCTAGTTGACCTCGGTGCCTCATTACAAGGGCAGCGTGACGCCCGGGACGCACACTAATTTCACTCTCTTAATTTAATAAAAGTTCCCTTCAAGGGTACACATTAAAGTTTTAGCATAAGAACCGCCACCTGTCAGCAGGCTGGGCATGACTAATTAGGCTCGTGCTTAATGTTTATGTCAGGGCGCAAACATGCGAAACTTGAGCAACCGCGTCAGACGCTTAAAATATATTAAAATAAAATGAATAACTCTTAGGAAACTCAAACAATTGAATGGACGATCGAAAAAGTAGAGAATTGTTTTGTAACTTGTAACTAAGTAGGAATTTATTATAAACCTTGCAAAAATCAAAATGCAAAGAGAGACACTCAAAGAGCGGAAGGGACAGCAAGCACTTTTACTAAACTAGCACAAATAATTGGGCAACGTAAACAAAAAGAAAAAATGGCACCAGCAGAGCGAGAGAGAGCACCCGCGCAGCGGAGAGATGCAAGGGAGCACCCGCATCTCTGCAGTCTGTGGTGACCTTGACACGGCGACGGTGGTGATGGTGGGTGGTGAGTGTGGTGGTGGTGGTGGTGTCAGTGGTGACTAGCGTCTGTGACCGGCAACTGCTGCCTCTAATGTCTTCAGGCACTAGTGGTAGTGGCTGCTGACTTCAGTACCTGGCTGCTGACTCCAGTACCTGGCTGCTGACTCCAGTACCTGGCTGCTGACTCCAGTACCTGGCTGTTAACTCCAGTACCTGGCTGCTGACTCCAGTACCTGGCTGCTGACTCCAGTACCTGGCTGCAGACTCCAGTACCTGGCTGCTGACTCCAGTACCTGGCTGTTAACTCCAGTACCTGGCTGCTGACTCTAGTACCTGGCTGCTGACTCCAGTACCTGGCTGCTAACTCCAGTACCTGGCTGCTGACTCCAGTACCTGGCTGCTAACTCTAGTACCTGGCTGCTGACTCGAGTAACTGGCTGCTGACCACACAAACAGTAACTGGCTGCTGACCACACAAACAGTAACTGGTGATGCCAGCTGATGCCCTGCCACCAATGCGGCACATACTACAGTAGCAGCAGTTGCAGACTGCGAAAGCTAAGCGCTCTATACGTGTAAATTTCATTCGAACCCACTCACAAATATTTAATATAAGTAATAGTAATAAAATTTTCTTTTTAAAATTATATTATTATACAATGATAATATTATATAATAATATAATTTTCGCCAGAAAATGGCCAGTGATGCAGGGCTGGTCCTGGTTGAGCACAGCCCGGAGCAGCGACAGCGTGAGGTGCACATTTCGCACCAACATTTTAGGGCTTTCAAGTGAGTTATCAAACGAGGTCATGCAATACAAATTCCAGGGCGAGTCATTCACAACAGAGCGTCGAGGAAGGGAAAATAACAAACTAAGACGTACAGTGGTCACAGATCAGTCAGGTTTTAAATATGTATAATGGAGAACATAAAAAAAATGCATCGGAATTACATTAAGTTTAACAAGTTAACCGTGATTGGCTAAACTGAAGTTCAATATTGAACTTAAATTTTAAATCATTTTTAGTAAGCTATTTTGAAAATAAGAAACACCGACTGGATCGTGCGTTGATTTAGATTCGATTAAATATTTATGAAAATTGAGTTTGTGATTACTGGTCGGCCAGCAGCATTACGTAAATTCCCTCCGTGTACCACCGGCGGCTCACATCGCCACTGGCGTATTAAGTGTAATGACAATTGAGAACATATTTTACGGCGACAGCGAGCTTGAAAACCTGTGACCAACATTGACACCAACATTGACCAACATAATTCTTGTGTTGATTTTCGTGCGCTACATTTCAGAAATGCGTAAGAGAATGATGAGCTCAAAACTATTTTGACTTTATCTCTCTAAAGTTGTGGTGCCCAAAATTAAAAACATTATTTACGCATTTCTGAAGTAACGATGTAAAAACTACCTCACTGACAGCTAGACAGGAGAGAGAGAAAGAGTTATTTCAACAAATATTTACATCTGTAATTAAATTTTATATATGAATATGTTACTAATAGATGCCGAAGCGGAGGACAGTACACAGTAAAGTAGTTTAAATACAAAAGCACAGCAATGAAAGGTAACAAAACGTGACAACAGACCTGTATATAAAATGTCTTTCTAAACAAAGGGCAAAATCCAGCAGTAGTAGTGATGGACAAACACGCGTACTTATTTTTGATTTACTACGTATAGTTTTCGACTAGTGGAGACGATACCATTAATGGATAGACTAGAACCATTAATACCATTTATGCATGCATGTACGCACTATACATAACAAGTTAAGTTCAAAGTGCTTCCCATCGCGGCTGGAATCATTGTGTAGATTCTAACAACTTCACGTCTGTATTTATTCTATTCATCTAAATATAATCCGGTTGAATAGAATTTTTGACCCACGATTCGGCGTTTCCATGCTTTGCTGCTATCGTCTCACATGCTCATGATGCAATCAAGGACAAGCAGGTGCATGAATGATGAATAAACATAATATCAAGCTGAACCGAAACAGCTGAATTCTGGATGAGGAAAGCTTCTAGGAACATGTGAAATGATCTTGAGAAAAAATCCTGTTAAAAATTGAAAATTTGTCATATTTTCTCGGAAACAAGTGGTACTTATGAATCGTTGATTTGATTGCGATCAGCGCACGAAGGAACTGCTTTCGGTTGGAGAAAAAACTCTGGCGTTGCCTTGTTATCGGCGCCGCAACTGCTCAGTGTTAAATGTGATGCAAAAACTGACCTGAACATTTCCAAAAGTCATCACACTAATTCAAGAAATTAAAGTTAGCGCTAATGAAAAACTTTTACGTTCCACCACGAGTGGAAGTTTCCACCCATTACTTCCCACCACAAGTGGAAGTTTCCACCCATTACTTCCCACCACAAGTGGAAGTTTCCACCCATTACTTCCCACCACAAGTGGAAGTTTCCACCCATTACTTCCCACCACAAGTGGAAGTTTCCACCCATTACTTCCCACCACGAGTGGAAGTTTCCAATCATTACTTCCCACCACAAGTGGAAGTTTCCACCCATTACTTCCCACCACAAGTGGAAGTTTCCACCCATTACTTCCAACCACAAGTGGAAGTTTCCACCCATTACTTCCAACCACAAGTGGAAGTTTCCACCCATTATTTACAACCACAAATGGAAGTTTCCACCACACCTGTGCACGCACATTGAAATCAGCAAACCTATAATAATAATAATAATAACAAAGACGTGGAATTAAATGTGGGCTGGGTGGAAGCAGGAGATGAGGTACGTGTGCGTGGCGTATGAGCGGCAGGAAGTGCCTCGTACAGCACAATGTGAGGTCCCGCCCTCGTATTCCTACCTCGCACGTCACACTCTCACACACACACACACACACACACACACACACACACACACACACACACACACACACACACACTCTCAGACACGCAGCATCCAACCGCGCGGCGCTTTTCAATTGCACAATAAACTGCAAGCAAAAGTGCATCACAGTGTGTAGTAAACAAACAAAAGTACCTCACAGTGTGTAGTAGACAAACAAAAGTACCTCACAGTGTGTAGTAGACAAAGACCTGAACTCAAGCAAGTCAACAAACATGAAACTAGGGAAGAATGTGCAGGATATCAACCCTCAGATCAAACATGTACCCTGCATAAGCGCGAGAGGTTATGGATAAATCAGAAGTTGTATAGGAACTGCTGTGTTGATGGGGGCAGAAAATTGTATACATTAATGAATAGTAAATGAATTAAGAGTGAATAAGGACGACTGTTAATTCAAACGACATTTTTGACGCTCAAAAAATTTATCATAGATAATCAATATGAAGTGAAGCAATGCAACTGAATCAGCAGCTCTACGTAGAACGCCACACGTTCGCTCACTGTAGCACGTAGAACGCTAGCTAATTCACCGAAAGTTGACAGTTTTTCGAGTAAGTGTTTCTAACTTTGACATTTTGAATTAAATCTTAGCCATCGTCATCGCACCTGCGTTTGCTTAAGAAAATCGTGCCCACATAATGGTACAAAATACATAATCTCGCGTATGTCTTCGTAAAATGACATCGTCAATTTGCAGCAGCAGTTGTGAGATCAGACTTTTTCGATTTTATGCGGGAGGTTCTAACTGGCCGAAGATCAGACACTAACCTATATGAATATTTCATAACAGGACGACTCGAAAAAGATTTCTGTTAAAAAAAGCTCTTGCGCTTCTCGATGCTGCTCCAAAATACGCTGGACGTCGAGTTCAGTAACGAGAACGTGTGCTGTTTCTGCTCACGATTTTTCTTACTGTTTTCGCTCACGTTTTTTTACTGTTTCTGCTTCCGTTATTTTCTACTAGTTCTGCTCACGATGTTTTTGAAAATCTAAATCTAACCAGGACTCCAAACTAATTTTCAGAGAAAATGGATTAAAATTAACCAGAGTTTTGAAAAAATGTAGATTAAATCGCTTAAATTCTATCCACACAAATAGAATTTCAAGGATTGACATCAGCAATGAGATCAACTAGCTTATAAAGCACATGACACACAGCCATGTCTACTTGAGTTTACGTAGTACTCTCGAGATAACATGAGACATTTAAACGCGTCAAGACTGTCAATAGGTCACACACAGGAAAATTGAAGGCATTATTCAGCGTTGCAGATATGTAAATAATGTTTGATGAAGCCTTCAAACCAAGTGACGGGAAATAAATACAAAGAGATCAGGGAAACAATTTATCGATTAATGACACACGCACAGCGTTCATGCCTCACAGCAATTTGAAGTACGCCTGTGTGGTGCACAAAGAGACCAATGACTGAACCAACTAGCATTGGGGTCGACTGGCAATTATACGCCTGGTGATGAATGGAAAATTTGATACTACTCGTATGTAGTTGACTGTAAGTCACCAAATGAAATATAAGATTGAAGCAGAGGTGTTACACTGGCTTATTCTCCAGCAAAAAATTTCAAATTTGGAGTTTTCAAGTATAAGAAAGTAGCAAAAAAAGGCAAACGTGGCAACCCGGGGTGAACACAACTTTTTGCTTTAAAAAGTATAGCAAACAACTTTGGTTCACAGGTGAAATGGCGAAGAACGGAAGGTAAAGTAACAACTCATTCTATTTCAATTTCGATAGATTGATTACAAAGTTATCAGAACTCAACACGATTTGATCGCATACGTGAAAGTAGCTACAACATCTTGCAATAAAAAAGGCAGTTACCCCATAAAAATGAATTTAAACCTACTCCTATGCTAATTTAAAGCTTTTAGCACACTCAAGTTTGGGAAAATTCCGTAGATTCTAACATCAAATGAGGCAGTTACCCCTTTTAAATAAAATCAAAACTGCTTGTATACAAATCTGAAGCATTCAAAACAAATAAAGAGTGGGAGAAAATTGCGCATGTCAGAGTGATTTACTCGTAAAGTGCAACAAGTTGACGTCACTGGGACTGACGCTGATTTTCCAGGCCTGAGGCACAGGCTGCGGACGGGGTCTGAGCTCCGTCACAGCCACGGTAGAAGAAACAAGGTAGGATCAAACTAGTCTTTCTTTCCCCAAATCTGTCACCACTGTTGGCCTAACGACATGTCGCAATGGTGACGTCATCAAGTTTGTTTGAAATAAAGCCGTTCTATTGGCTAGCCGAACAAGAGGAGGCGTATTTTCCGCCATAGAAAAGACTCAACTTTGTTTCCTCTACCGTGGTCGCAGCTCAAGGCAAACTGCTCGCACTCGTACAGTTGCTTATTGCGAATTGCGACAGGAGGGTTTGCGAGATGTTTGCTATTTGACAGTTAAGTAGATTGTAATTTTCTGCAATGAAACTAGTTGCGTTAGTATGAGGCAAACTTATGAAGTTCTACTGCAGTATTAATTGATCGTCAAAATGGAATTCAGACAGGTCACACCTCGAAATAAAATTTTTCTTTGGGATGTAATTTACACATAACAGTAACTTTATATAGTAAGTGAAATTGAACCAGCATCTGTTTTAATTTTTCGCTGACACATGGCTAGTAATTAATGAGAAAGCGCACGTAAATCCAAGTTTTACAAAGTCGATCTGAAATTTGCAGATCTCTTGAAAGTGAAAACTCTGATACGTGCAAGCAAATGCACTAGCAAAATTTGGGACTTTCTCAAGAAGGTTCTCGTATTTGAACGTAACAGTATCACTAAATACATCAGTAACATAAATAAAATACAACAAAAAAGATACACGTGTCTTGACTTTGCTACAGTTGACACGCAACAACACACAAACAAAAAGTTATCATAAGTCTCTCACCCTCAGACCAGCTGATGACCAGCGTCTCAGCTCGAGTACAGAGGACCCGAGAGCTGCAGCACGAGACGGAGTTCCTTCAAATGTGCAGCATTCGTTCGCAGCGCAAGGCATTCATTTGAAAAAGTCAAAAAATCTTCAATCACATCAGCAAATCAATCACAATATGGTTCACTCACCGCAGAGAACTTGACCTGAAGGTCACAAAGAATAAAAGAAGAGCGCAATCACGGGCGATATGACGCTCATAACGTGACACGGAAACACAGCTTTTACCTTCTCAGGCATCTTGAACAAATAAGTGTACATGACGCCGTGAGTACACAACCACTTATTAATCATGACTCAATTAAGCAATAACAGTAGCAATTGATGGCTCATTCAAAAGGTCATAATCGGCACACAAACTGCATTGTTTCCGCCGTGACTTGCACTCTCGCGGCCCGCACGCGCAGTCTGCGGTTTCACGAAACCGATATTGGTCAATAAATCAAAGCATGCTACTTCCTCAATGTGGTCACCTTGTTTTTGAAAGAGTGAGAGCGTACAGAAGTCGCGATATTCTAGATTAAATAGCTTGACATATGGGGACATCAAAATTGAGACGTATACGCATGAGCTCAAAAAAGATGACGTTGCTTTTGACGGGATATTAAACAGCCCAAAAAAGAAAAGTTAAATCAAATAAGAAAGTTCTGGAGATACGCCAGGTAAGCAGTAATTTAACTAATTTAAAAAACGCATTCAGTTACACAAAATAACAAATTTTCATTGTGAAACAATGAGGAAATTAAACAGTATTCGAATAACACGTTCATGGCTATTGTAATTCAAATAGCGATGACGCTCATTCAACACTAATTAGAAGCAAAATTAAAAATGCTTCAACAAGGAATTAATAATTTATAAAAAATAGTGTGTTCATCAAACTATTTATCATCCACTATCATAATGAAACATGGACCAACCTTCCAGTTGCGGTTAGGAATGATCACTCCGATAAGTATTCCTTTCAAAAGAGTAATAATGTACGCTCGAAGGTGGAACGTTCTATTCCATTTCTAAACACAGAAAAAGCCTTAAGTTCAGTTTAGATTTGCCCTCCACATGTACCGAATATATTTGAGTAAATTCATCGCGTGAACGTGATGCATAAAATCTACGCTGCAAACCTCAGGGTGCCTGATCACGACTCGTCTTCAATAGTGACACTGAAATAATAAATATCAGCTTGGTGCAAATGTAATGTCCTATTTAAAGATATTGGGTGAAATGAATAAGCTTATAACAATGGAAATATTTATTCATTAACGTACTCTCCAGTGCTGTCAATGAACTCATTCCACTTTTCAACAAGCTTATAAATGCTTCGCTTGTAAAATTCTGTGGGTTCAGAATCAAAATGCAAATTCAACAGTTATCTTGTTGTAAGCTTAATAAAATGATTCTGCAGTCTTTGGGAGGAATGGAAATCAGAAGCAGATTGTGTGGGCCACGTCTAACCGTCTTGCAATTTCCCGAGTGGTAACTGTAAGATTCTCGGACACAAGAACGTTCAACTGATCAGAATCAAGTGTTCTTAGACGACCTTTCTTTGGCTCATCTCTTAAAAGTAAAATCACCACTTCTAAAACGAGAAAACTATCTCCTGCAACTTCTTTCATTCACTAGATCATCCTCATAGGTGTTTTGAAGAGATTTTATTTGCACACTTGCATTAACACCTTATGAAACTCGTACATTTCTTATATGTGATATTCAGATGGGACACTTGTGGATAGCAATTATTATGAAAAATATGAACGCAACAGAGATAATTTGAAAGCAAATCGTTTAGTTTGGTCACAGAAATATGCATATTACACTTATTACAAAATGGAAATAATTGACAAATCTAATTTGAAACATCCGTTCTAAAATCGGACATTACTGTAGCACCAACCTGATACGTCTACTGAATGAATGTGGAATATAACATGGAATATGAACATGGAATATAACAAAGAATATGAACATGGAATATAACATAGAATATGAACATGGAATACAACACAGTCGCGAGTATTACATGTTTTCACTTGCATTCAATTTAAAAAAACAGTGACTTTGTATTGTAAAGAAATCGGTGCGTGTCACCCAAACGCAGGTGTTACCATGCAGACTCTCTAGGACGGGTCACGTACGATCGAAGGTACTCTTCCAGCGGTCGCAGTTGTCTCCCAGCCATCCGATCGGCGGGAGAAATAGCCATGGGATGATCAATAGCTTTGTTTCCATTTCATTCTACCTTCATTTTGAATTATTATTTTTCATCGCGTTCACGAAATATGACTCTAGTTAACTTTGTATCAGTCTCATTCTACCTTCATTTTAAATCATTTTTTACTCCGTTTATTAAATTATATCATTATAGACTACTAAGCTTAAGGTGAATACAAGCAAAAAGTGTGGGGAAAATTTCGAATTAATACATCAATTAACTAATTTTTATTTCGTTTATTAAATTATGTCACTATAGACTACTACGCTAAAGTGAAAACAAGCAAGAAGCGTACGGAAAATATCTGCCACGGAAACACGGGCCATAGAGCGCAGGCAACTGCACCAACCTTCGTTCGCTGCGACATTGCCACACAGTGGAAACTGCGCGCAGAAGGCCAAGGTCATCTAGAAATATCAAATAAAGAGGGAATGGAACGAAAATGACAAATGGCAACATGTACCGCAGGTGGTTCCTTTACATTGAAATAAGAATAAGCATTAAAGCCTACTATACTATGTGAAAGGTGCATAAGTTTATGGTGTCAAGTGACAATGAAAGCCGATTTCTCGGTTTAAGACGCATTATTTGTTTTAAGCGGCAATACCAGTTTAAATTAGACGTTTTCACGATGGGATGAATGCCCTCACGTGTCGTATGGAATGTTTGAATGTAATAAAATTAGTGAGGAAATTTTAAAGAAACTCTTCTAAGAGAGTCTGACTCCAGGGTGAGACACCAAGGCCATTCACGAGGTGAGACGGTAAAGGAAAATTTGCCAACAACTACCATAGATTTATTTTCATTTTTTAGGACCCAACATAACTTTCTTTTCCTAAGTCCTTTTCCTATATTTTCAAAAATAAATATATTGATTAATACAGCCCGTATCAACATAGGAACACGACATGCTAATGAATTTGAGTGAGTCAGAAGAACTTTTCGCAGCGAGAATGAAACACTAAAAACCACTAAAATAGAAAATAGAACTGACAAAAAAGAATAAACTGTATGAGACAGAAATAATTTTTCACTGAAGGAAAATAGCCTACTAAACAGCTTTTGAGCCTCGATTCGTTAAAACAAAAGAAAAAGGTAAAAAAGCCAGGTTATTTCCCTACACAAGAGGAAAACAGCACCCAGCTCAAGCAGTGAGCGTTACCATCTCGGCGAGACGAAGAAATCCAGGAAACTTAAGTGCGGACGTCGTAGTCGTGATACGCGGGGTAAATTATGGAAGGCTCATTATCGCGATGGAATATTTTAATGTAATCTCAACAAAGAACACTCTCAAATGAGGTGAGAAAGAGCAAGTGACTAAGTTCGTAAGCTTAGTCACTAAGTGCCTAAGTATGTTGCGCATTTCAAGTGAGCTCAACTGTACACATTTCTCACTTCGTTGGCATGAACTTGTGCTACAAACGGACGGTGCGATAGGTAAATAAATCACAGTTGACGGACGGCATAAAAATATCAAGCAAAAGAGACCTAACGAAAACCTCTGCATCCCTTCACAGTGAGCTGTTTTAATGCAATATTTTGATAATAAAACACAATAACATAGCACAATTACGCTGTTACGAGTAAAATGACTGCTATCAAAAGTCCTTTGTACAAAGATACTATCCCCATACCGTTGATCGCAAGGCTGGCAACTTCCAGATTTGTGACATGCTTTTCAAGGCAT
The DNA here is from genome assembly GCA_014220935.1 of Platorchestia sp. MABIK. NCBI lineage: Eukaryota > Metazoa > Arthropoda > Malacostraca > Amphipoda > Talitridae > Platorchestia > Platorchestia sp. MABIK. The sequence continues at coordinate 158,450 of JACJUY010000181.1, read as the reverse complement.
TGAAAGCTTCAAATTCAACGTACTGATACCATGCTCAGCATCTATTCATCTGAGTCATTCAACTAACACGATGTATGGGAATAAGGACGCCGACAGAGAGATTATTTCAGATGAAGCCACGGTAAAAAAAAAACACAACACAGTTATTACCTTTACCTATATTGCCTACTACTTTTACCTATTTTACTGATTGGTTTTACCTATTTTAATTATTAACTTTACCTATATTATTGATTGCCTTTACCTATTTTACCTACTACCTTTACCTATGTGACCAAAGCGAAGTGTACCGCAGCCCTAGCTGAACTTGACCCAAATCAAACACCAGTCTGGTGGACTTGATGAGAGTGTTGGTGAAACTCCACCCACGACAGCCATTGAACTTCAATCCTCGCCAGTTTGGCAAAGCCTCTCGTGTTGTCAGTTTTGTTTTGACTGAACAGCTTCAGTGCCACCCATATGACTATACCGTCACATGCTGTGCGTGGTGTTTGTGTTTAGCAGTCGTGTGTGAGCTGTAAAAAAAATATATGTGAAGAAGAACAACACGTATGTAGCATGGAACATTTTTAATGGTGAGTACGACGTACGTAAATAAGGCTTTGATAAGGCCAGAACGAAGTAAGGAAAAAAATAGTGAGACCTGGATAAATTATTCAGTCTCGCGTTCTGGGTGACGTGCATTTATAAGCAATTCCACGAGGCTTTGAGATTGCGTTGTGGATGTTTTGAAAACAGCACTGATAATGTTGACGCTACTTCTGACTTTCTTATCCTTTCCAAATCAAGTTTGGCTACCAGAACAGAACAATATTTTGTACTAAAACTGTAATATGTCGTATGTATATTACATCACGGAGACACAAGATTCCTGGATTTGAAGGCAGCGATATCTGCTGTGTAGCATGGATACCGAGCGCCACAATATCAGATCTGCCAACAGCTCCGTCACATCTGTGCTGTCCGCCGCCTATAGACAAAGGGCGATCTTTTGCTGCGCACTGACTTGCTCTTCTCGATTAGTGATCAGCACGAATTTTTAACCCAGACCCAATCATAGAAAACGTATTTCATTGGCCAGTTTTTCATTTCAGTAATGCGATGTTCGATGAATAGCGCACGAAATAATAATTATTTCTCAACAGGTAAAAGTATCAAGTACTAGTATATTAAAAAAGATGATCTATATAGTTTTAACAATAATATATGTACATTTCTCGATATTTTGCAAATGCTCTGTAAATCACTTTTGTCGTGTAGAAGAATAGGAGACAATCGAAAGATATCATGCCCTACGTAGTGTAGTTCGAGAACACGTGAATCACGGCCTGGGGCCGAATTTTTTTACTGATAAACTTCCGCATCGATCGTTTGACATCAGAACTTAACATCCTACGAGTCGAACAAGGACATTATAAAATACTTCTCACAATGTTGATAGATTGCGTTTATCAAGACATGTTTTTCAAGTACATTAGTTAACTCTTCTTACAAGGAGTTGAGATCACGCTCTCTATATGTATATTCACAGCAGCGAGAGAGCGTTTTCTCTTGCACTGCAGGAAGAAGACGGACGTTTCCAACCCACGGTGCTTGAGAGGCAAAGCAAGCACAAGGATGGAAGTTGGTCACCACTAGAGTACCTTTAAACTTGCATTGAGAGATTATTCTTACCTTGAGTTATATAGACGATTTTAACAATAACAGAAAGCTTGCAGCAGCCTTCGCACCACAATGGGCTAGGCGGTAGAACACCAGCAAACTTGTAATCCACGGAAAGATGTTTTACCCACTGACAGGGTGGCGCACACCCTCACCACATCGTGTCAATCCAAACACTGGCGTGGCGCTGCAACTGCTGAATGGTGCATCACGGTCGGCCTATCAGCGCGCCAGGGACGGTCAAGCCTCCAAGGTATCTGCCACGGTACACCGCTGTACCAACCCTGATGTGGTTGCCCGGCACACTCGATCCAGTCGCTCTTCTAGGGAGTTCATTACTAAATTTTAAGGGCTAAAATGCAGTTCAAACATCACAGAAATGCGTTTGGAAGCTTTTTGCTTTTCCTACCTTTAGATTGCGCTTCAAACGTGCAATTTTGAGGTAACAAAGTGTGATCCAAACCAGCATGTAAATAGCTATAATAAAATACGTTTGAAATAAATGATTTATATTAAACATCCTGATTTTAATAACAGTTATAAAAACCATACATTTGTATGAAAGATTTGATGCATTCTACAATGAGGAAATTTTTGAAAAAAGAGTATGAACGAGACATCATGCATTGAATTCAATGAGTCGCCCTCGGTGGGAACAATAATAGCTCACGTGACGTACAATAGAGCTTAAATTTGAAAGTTCCTTTTAAATGGAGACTCCGCAGTTGGCGTTGAGAAGATACGCCAAAAAAAGGCCCCATGATTTTGTTATTTTATTTGGAAAAGCCCATCATTTACAAATAAAGTTACAAAATCATTTTCTATCCAACGCCACGTAAAGGTCACTTCAACACACACTATCATAACAGTGTAAATATAAATATCATGTATAGATTCATGACAAAACATGAAAAGAGTTGTTCTTATTATAAAAATCTTCTTGAATAATACCAGACTGATGTTTCGGGCTTCTATATTTCCTTGGTGTTCAAACTGCATGCCCTACCTGGTCTAAAATATTTCCTTTTTCTTTCACTTCGGAGTAACTAGAGCGTGCTGAGCTGCATCGACTTGGGGAGGCATGGAAAGAAAGAAAAAGAGCATCTTTTACTTAAAACGGCGACTGAAACTGGCCCCCAGCTCCACATTTCGAGGGGGCCATGGCCCCCGTGGTCCCCCTTGGCTGCGGTACTGCGAATAACCATTCTAGTCCTCGGACACAAGAGTGTTAAACCTGAGCAATCATCACCAGAGGTGCCACACTCACACGCTCGCCCTGCCTTTTACCTCTAATTGCTAATGGATTTATGTAAGAAAGGACCCTTTAGTACGCTCTATTTTTAGAGCCCTGAGCTCTAATGCGCTGCAAAGTTCCCTCTCCAATTATACATAACGCCACTTTGTGGATATCAGCGTCCAGATAAAGAACCCTGGCAAAGCTTGCGTTAATTACTCTGTTTTCAGATACTATTTCTTCCTTTGTGCTTCGAGTCCCAGCGTATTGCCTCGAGTCCCAGCGTATTGCGTCGAGTCCCAGCGTATTGCCTCGAATCCCAGCGTATTGCCTCGAGTCCGAGCGTATTGCCTCGAGTCCGAGCGTATTGCCTCGAGTCCCAGCGTATTGCCTCGAGTCCCAGCGTATTGCCTCGAGTCCCAGCGTATTGCCTCGAGTCCGAGCGTATTGCCTCGAGTCCCAGCGTATTGCCTCGAGTCCGAGCGTATTGCCTCGAGTCCCAGCGTATTGCCTCGAGTCCGAGCGTATTGCCTCGAGTCCCAGCGTATTGCCTCGAGTCCCAGCGTATTGCCTCGTCAGCTGACCTGTTCAATAGTACAGGGACCAGCTCGTCTACTTGTCTGATTAGTTCCCTCTAATTAACGTGAGGGAATGTAATTGTTACGCGTCACTCGGGGAATTAATCAACTAACTACTACTTCTAATACTGACTAACTACTTATAGACTACTAACTTACTATTAGTAAGCTGATAAATAAACTTTTCAGTTTTATTTAGAATCAATTATTTTGAATATACGTAAAATTCAATTTCAATTATTTTGTAAGTAAACTATTCTTTATGTAAAATCAATATACTATCATGCATTGAACCCAGTTTGCACTCGTCCAAATAAATATATATCAAACAGAATACGTTCTGTAGGGTCAGGTGTAATGTGATGGTCTGGCTAAATGCTCTTTTACTGCTTTGCTAGCGAGCATATAACTCTCGTTACATTTATGTAATTAAAATTGTAACATAATAATAATACTTATAGTAACAATACTGATAACGATACTAATATTTCCTTCAAACTGTGCCCGTTGGTCACGACTAACTAATTTGAGTGTGCGTACTGATGCAGACCAATGCACTCCTCTGATCAGTTTGTACCTATAACGATACCCACGTATCTAAGCCAAGTAAGGATCTTTATGATAAGACACTTTAACAAATCAACAATGGAATCATCTCTATTGGAAATAAACAGTTTTGTTTTTTTTGCATCACTCGCGGCTGTGAAGCCTGCCATCTGCTCCATATACTCAAGCCTTTGCTTTTACATGCAGGTGGTTATCCCTATATCTAATGCTACACCTGATCTGCCCACTCTGCACGCTTAACTCTCGTACTTACGTTAGTGCTAGGCTTATCTTCGGGTGTACTGATCACTCCTGCTCACGTATGTACGTTGTGTACGCTGTACAGTTCGCTTCTCAGCTCACTGATCAGTGACGGATTTTATTCTGAACTTAACAGCCGTGAAAGTCTCCTGAGGCGTGCATTAGGCACACGTGATATCTGGGGTAATTATGCCTTGAATCCTTCATTTCAGGGCACATGAAGGCATTCCAAGCAATGTAAGCACGGTCCCAAATTAGGTCCCAGAGGTACAACCAAGTCCTGAGCACTCGGGCTTTTTTTTCAGCCTGTGAAGGATAAACCTGGTGCAGCTGCAGATATTGACCAATGACGTAGCAGGCAAACAGATTTTTCTATACTTTAAACAATTTAAGTGATTTAAACAAACTTTAAAACACCCAAACTTCAGCCTCTTTTGAGTGTAAAATCTGCACTGTAATCATTTGCTTATGAGCCCTGTCTGTTTGAAGTGTATACTAGATGCCATTGAAATGACATAAAAAAACAGGCATTCGCTCACTTTTGCTGACAAGAAATGCTGCTGCAATGAAAGTTGAATCTATTGTTCTTCAAAAAATGCAACTTAAACTTAGGCAAAAATTTTCAAAAACTTCTTGCTTGATAATACGTAAATAACTAGTGTACACGGCCCGTCAAAAATGACGGGATTCGATATTTTCCTTTTTTAATCCTGCAGATGTGGATGGTAAACAAACGGCGGCCAAAAGCGTTTAGGGATTCTAAAGTTCTAAGCCGAACGTAGCTCTCTGCCATACCTATGTTGAGCCCAGGAGAGTTATTTGAGTCATTTCTATGTCGAGAAATGATGTTCTTTCGAAATTTATAATTCATTGAGTCTCGCTCATTCTAAAAAACTCATGTTTATTTTTCAGGGAAATTTTTTGCTAAACGCGTACTGTTTCAATTTAGGGACAACAAATAGAAACCAGCTTTACGCGGCACGTAATGTTGTGTTATCCCAGGGCTTGTCTAGTTTCGTTGTCAAGCCAGTTTTTTTAGACTACTCTTATAATTATAAACGTACTTTGAAAAGATAATTAATGAGAAAAAATTTTACTCCTAAATGCTTTCTTCTTTGTTCTCCTACGAAAATGTATTAATTTTTTATTTGTTCCCATTTTCCTATGTATTGTGTAGAGAGTCTCGACATGCTTTCAAAAAAGGGAGTCTATAAGTCCCGCATGAGGGCACTTGTTGAGCTCCCACACAGGTCTGCATTGCCTCCCTGAATTTATAAGATTTTGTATTGTAGGGGGCAGGCTAAAAATCATCTACAGCTAATTTGAATGAAGGTTAATTAATGGAAACAAAAGTTTATTCGAATTTTAACTCAGATAATGTTGCTGAAAAATTTATAAAAAAGTTATGTAATCAACCGGTTATTAATACTGTAAAAAGTTTCGTGCTGTTCTGTTTTTGGTGGGACAGAAAATATATATCTATTTATAGGGTGCATCTCGAAGTCTATGAACCGCTCATCCTCCCCCTCCTCCTCCTCCATCATAAGGGAGTGAGTTATAAACTTCTAAGTAATAAAAGAAATCGAAACGAATCATGGAACTATAAATTAAGATTTCAAATTAAGGCGCACTCATAAATACCCACGAAGTCTACGAAACGCAATTACACTAAAAGAGATTTTTCCTTATGAGATCACACAGTAGTCCAAATACTCGGACAAAATTCATCTTTTTTGACCCTCAGAGTTATATAGCCATTGGAGATAATGTTTCAAATTTTATGTTTGAAAATTGTCTTTCGAAGAATACTTTTAAGATGTCACTGAAGTTGTTTCGACCTCCAAACATCCGGCGTAAGAGCCCGTTAATATGTAGCTCCTTATGTACGTACATGATGTCGGAGGCATGTGCTACGTATGTGCCCTCTAATCACAGGGTGTCCCAAAAAATATATGTATCCATTGACTGGCGATTACTTATGAGTTGTTTCTGGTGCAACTAAGTTTCTTTATGAGATTCGATTTTCTTATATTTAATGTTCATATCTTAACTCATCAGACCATTAGCTATGTCAATAAACACATGAAATCAAGATTCATGAGTACTGGGCAGTCGATGAGTATATTTTTTTTTGGGGGGGGGGGGGAGACACCTAGTAATGGTGGTTGCACATGATTAAAGGGTCATTTACGCTAGGGGACATTTCGGCCGTGAGGCGCAAACGTGTATACGAGGCTCACCACTGAGGCTCATATTTTTGAGTGTTTATACGAAGTTCCCTATTCGCTACGGTAGTTACGAGGCCCTTGAGTGTAGCGCATTACGAATTCGATCAGAGAGAATAGGGAACTTCGTATATATACACTCAAATATGAGCCTCAGTGGTGAGCCTCGTATACATGTGTCGCGCCTCACGGCCAAAATGACCCCTAGTGTAAACGGCCCTTAAGCTTCATGTGTGCTGAAGCTTAAACTTGGTCATCTACCCAGATTTTAAATCTTACACCTCTGATCTTGATGCAAAGTCCTCATCTTTATAAACCTGAGGTCACAATGATGTAGTTAAGATTATAAGTTAATTCAAACCTCCCTAACCTCAACCAAGGTGTTCCAAAGAAAGCAATCGCGTTGATATACAGTTCCGGTGAAGAGTAGTTGAAAACTGTGGTCAGTTATTCAGGACTGAACATTTCTACAACCTCAATCAAGTGTGTGTGGATATTCATTCAAATTGACTCACACACACCCTGGGTACGCGTGCGTCTTCGTATGATTTTTTGAGTCTAGAGTAGCTGTCACCAAACTTTTAGGATATTTTATGTCAAGAAATGTTGTTCCTTCGACATTTATAAGTCATTGAGCCTCGCTCGTTCTGAAGAGAACCTCATCCGGATTTGTTCTCATGACGGGAGCGACTAACGAAGGTTTGGCAGGCCATCTAAAGCAGTCAGCGGCAAAACATTTTTCATTTCATTTCTAATCTGATAAAAGTTACCATAAAGTTCTACTACATGAAAATCAGGAGAATTTTAAGTTCTACCAAATTAATGTCAAAGTTTCCAGTTCAAAGCATGTATATTCCGCACAATACTCCATCGGGTAAAAAAGACTGTATTAAAGCCGCTGTTCAAAAAAGAATGAATAAATAAATAAATCAATCATCACAACCTCCCATATGCTGCGGTACTGGTCATTTCTCTTCACTGCAAATCCATGCTATGTTATGAACGCGTAAAAATTATGTAATTTCTATATGGAAATTTAATCATTTTATATTACTATCTTCCCTATTTCACAACTACAAAGAACAATACTGAATTACATACGACACCACTACCGGCTAAGACAAGAAGTTTCTTCTAACTCAGCCGAAAGGTACTCGACTAACTAGCAGACATCATACTAGTAACTACATCTTTAAATTACAACTTGTCCTAAATCCTGGGTCCTAGAGATGCAGGTAGTGGTGGTAGTGTCAGGTGCGGGTAGTGCGGGTAGTGCAGGTAGTGCAGGTAGTGCAGGTAGTGCGGGTAGTGAAGGTAGAGCAGGTAGTGTCAGGTCCGGAAGGCACAGAAGCAACACAGCACCGACAGCTCCACGTTGACCACAATCAGCATGTGGAACATGGGCCACCACGGGTTGAACGGAGCCTCTGCAAGTACCAAAAATACAATTAGCATCGAATGTTACTCTGACCACTGGTGCCTGAGAAATTACTCTTCAAATGAATCAGTTTAAATCAAGACTCACTAATTCACATCTCTTTATCGCCTCTTTCAAGACAAGACTACGCCAGCGGCGTTGGATAATTTTTTTCGATCAAGCCATCAAATTTCCCGCTAATCGAATAAATATTTATTCGAATAAATATAAGCTGCATAAAATTACTGAGCATCTATCTACCATTCAGGGCAGTCAATTTTTTTAGCGTCCGATCCAAGGTACGTGAAAAGTAAAGAAAAACAGGCCCCTGTGCTCCACGAAGCATCCCGATGTGGACTCACTGAACTCGGAATATCCGACTTTGTCCGTAGGGCCCGGGCCGACGTAGTAGTAGGGGGTCGCGCCCACGTAGAACCACCTGTAGCTGGTACCGAACGCGCGGTACTGCGACCGATACCTGCAAATGTAATGGTTCACGTGCAATGGTACGAGTGTGATGGGACGCGTGTGATGGTTGACGTCGAGAAGCGCATGTAATGGCTGTCATTTTTTACTCGTGTGGCATTTTACTTGTGCAGTACAGCATTTTAAATGCAAGTTCATGTATTCATAAAAAATTGTCGGTTCTTTCGAGTTCAATTCATGTGAAAGTTTCATTACTTTCAACACTTTAATATTTGCGGCAAAAAAGACACATTCTGCTCATCTTACTAACTCAGCACTTGGTTCAACATCCTCATTACGAGTCACGCGAAAATCACCAAGTTTGTTTAACGAGAATGAAAGAAACATAGACAAATGACGCTAGGTCTAGCGAAGACAGACACGTATATTCCTGTTGGATAAGGAAGGAAGGAGAGACACGTATATTCTTGCAGGATAAGGAAGAAGAGCCCTATCCACTCAACTGACCCTATCCACCAGTAGATGCGGTTGGGGATCACCCCCACAGAGAGGGACCGAGATCCTGCAGGGCCGGAAGAGGCTTTGATGGGGGGCGTGAGCTGGCGGGGGACTCTATGGAGCACCTCCGCCCCCCACACCATCAGGTGGATGCCTGCGGGAAGGTGGATATCTGTTAGTTCATTTTCTCATCAACATATCTCATTCTATCATCAAAATTCAATATCAATCAATTATCAAAATTACCAACCTCATTCCGTGATTAAAATTCCCCATCTCAATGCCTCACCAACTCATCAAAGCTCATTCCAAAAGTTAGAGTTACCCTTGGTACGTAGTTACGGGTGTGATTTTGATATCTGTTTGTTCTTTAAAACTTGAACAGTTATCATCAATCAGCCTACTTTTCTTTTGTCAAATTATCGGAATTATTTATATGGTAAATAAAAATAACTTTAAGGTCCGCTTCACTAGAATTAAGTATATAATACGATTTGTGAGTCAGTGCCCAGGGAAAAGTGTCTCCGTCAATCATGATCTCAACAATGATTCTTACACAGAAAGGCGACGTGGATCAGCAACATACAATGGTACCGGAGAATGTTACGTGCGCCGCTGGCTGTAAGGTCAGGAAATACACTACCTCTTTTTCCTCTTGATATTATTACCTATTTTTCAGGAAACATTTTCCTACGTGACAGAATTGCGTTTGAAGTAGAGGAAACTGACTAAATTTGACAATAAAATGACAATCTGGCAATTGCAAAACAAACCTACCGAGGAGATGCAGCAGCAACACCCAGAGCGCTGTGGCGTGGTGCATGGTTGAGCTGCCTCAGCGATGGGGGAAGACAGCTTCCCCTGGATAACTTGTTCAAATTGGGGACTAAAAACATGCAGAATGATTTGTTGAAAATTTTTCAAATGCTCATTTATAAATCGGAATCACTCAATAGCGCAGATTCAACCCCCATTGTACACCCTGGAGTCGGGCCATCGTCCTTCCAACTTCGTTCAGTTGTAGTTGTGCCCGAATTGCTAGGTCTCGGATTCTCGACTTAGTGGGCAAAGTCTCCAAGAAATCGGAGTGGTGCATAAATCTTCATTTTCTTTGCCAGCAAACTAGTGAACTTGTTCGTTGAGTACGTTGGTGAGTTCATTTTTTGGATTATCAAATATTTTTGAGTTTCGACATCGCTTTCACATTGTTAACGAATTTCAGTTTCACTATTCAAGAGGTAAGTTAGTTCTACATTATCGAAGTTCTAGAATTATTTCACAGTAGAATGTGATCAATTTTATCACGAGTTTACTCGTCCGACAAACCACAGGTGTACGTCGTTCGTGTGCGTGTAGAGTGCAATTTGTTTCTGCGTAATTAACACCTTTATCAGACAAATACAGAAGTCAATAAGCTGCCTGAAGTTTTTGAACTTAAAAACGACGCATAAAAAAAGACAGTGAAAATTCTGTCCTAATTACATATTTCTTTAACCACGGTCAAAGTGTTGGAACTATAAATGTTGGCATGAGCGTCCTTCTGAAGTGTAATACCACCATGGACAACTTGGTGAGAGACAGCTTACATGCCTCACGTATCTCAGGCGAAGGCGACACAATTTTCAGAGGCATGAAGGACTTCTACAGGACAGCCATAAGAGGACACTTTAGAGTTTACTTCATTATTTACATAGAACAAGGAGACACGTCGCTATAGGCCACAGATGGGAAGTTACTGCGGGAATTAGAGAGAAGAAGCAGGTGAGCTGGTCGGGGTATCGACCTGACCGAATCACTGAGTGTTCGTTACCCAGGTGACCTCAACTCGAGGTAAATGCTGCTGAACAACATCGTACTCGCGTTTTCTTCTCATTTAATACCTTCATTTTTAGGTTGACTTGAGGAAACGCTGCTGAATAACGTTGGACTTGTGTTTTTCTTTCCATTTAATGCCTTAATTAGCGTCTGTTTCTATAAAAATGTTCTTTAATAAGGTGCAACCATTTATTGCATTTTCATCAAATCTTTACTGATCATGTAAACGCATGTCACTATGTTATGATATTTTGTTCATCTTTGTTTGTATTGTATATGATGTGGATTTAAGCCCACAAAGCTGGGTTTATTTTTCATAAGCAAGGAACCCGACTGAGATGCAGCGACGTCTATGATCTAATTCATTGTTGCTCACTCTTCCTGAGTGATGAAAGAGTAGTGCACGCACACTCAATTGAGTTAAGGGTTATGATCATGATTTATACAACAATAACCGATTTAATCAATTTCATTTGCAATTAATATAGTTTTAAATATTCTCAGCTATAATTAAATTCGTGACTACTTCATGTATCATTACTCTTATATAGTATGCAGCAAAGTTTGGGCTTTCATCAGCACACAGCACTTGCAGTGAGGCGAAATTTAGATTTGCAGCATCTGATGTATATAAGGCTAGAGCCCAGTGGCAAAACATTGTTTTCATTATTCGTTCATTTTTATATTATCATGAGAAGCCATTTTTATATTTTCTTTCATGAGGTGTCATTTCATTATATATTAAACTAAAGATATTATTAGTAAATACCGACATGAAACAGCTTTTGAACCTTCAAAATCAACATCACATACGTACAACATATTTGCAATCAATGCTATTTACACATTCATTTTATACACATTTCTGTTCATCTATCGAGCCTACCGTGAAATGAGCACCAAACTCCACAAGCGCTGCCTAGACGAGTCTCTCAGGAAATATCATCACTTTCATGGAAAAACGTAGACCTTCAACTCTTTAAAGGTCATGAACTTTTCCATAAGCATGAGAGTAGAATTAGCAGCGACACGCAACGGGCAAGAAGAATACCGAATTCAACAAATGGATTCAAGGATCCTGCCCGTTATTTTTAGAACACCCTTATTCGAGCTCAACGATTCCGTAATGGGAGGTCATTAGGGCACGTGCTCGACAAAGTGTGACGGACGAGCGACGTGAGGTATAGCCATGGTAGACCATGGGTATAGCTCCCCCCGCTGCGTTACAGTAAATCTGGCATCACTGGCGGAATTAAAGACAACACTCGGACCCCGTATTGGGAGTTATCTATCTTCAATTACAGGCTTTCTGGGCCACGATCTCCAAGTGAATTACGACCGCTGTCCGAAACCATCGCTTACTGTTTTGTGGCGGCTTCGGACTCTGAAGGGATCTTCTGGAAATATGAAGCCATGTTTGGAAAAGGACTCGATTTGCAAAGGAAAATTCTAAGCTGAATTTATCGAGAGCGCACCGCTATAACTTGCAAATCGCTCCTCATCCTTGGTAATTTACTTGACTTTATTTTAATTATTTGAATATTTTTGTGAGGGTTTGGTTAAATTTTAGGCTTAATACCTAATTTTGCAGTATACAAAAACTCATCCCTCCTTATGCATTTTTTCCTTAATCTCCTCAACGCTACGCAGGAATTCCCCCATGTCCAGGAAATACACAGAGCTGATGGCACCCAACTGAGAATATATATTTACATACACCTCTGCTTTTCTGGAACCCAGTATTACTTCATCATTAATTTCCTTATTACCTCCATGTCCAGACGGGCTCCATTCATTACCCTCACATTAACCCTTCCTTTGTTCGTTTCCCTCGCATTTTCTCCTTACCTTTTCATCACGCTCAAATTTATCAGTCCCCTCTACATGACACTCACATTTACCCCTCGCCTCTCCATTACCCCCACATATTTGTCACTCCCACATTTACTCCTCACCTATTCACCATGCTCACATTTATCCCTCAATTCTACATCACGCTCACATTTACCCCTCACCTCTTCATTACCCTCACATTTCTCACTGCCTCCTTCATTAGGCCCAGACTTGCTGAGGGTCGTCCATCAGTCGCACAGCAGCCAGCCCCTCAGCCGACAGCTCCCCTCGTGCCTCGCAGCCCTCGTCTCGTTAGCGCCCGAGGCAATCTGTTGTGCTGCGGCGTGACGCAATCCATATTGCGATAGCGTCAGGGTCACTCAATTGACCTTATTTCTCGCGGAATTGTTCAATGTGCTGCAATGTTTTCTTCTTGGGAATTGCAGGCTTTTTGGCGGGAATTAAAAGCGTTCAGCCAAATTTGTCCAATGTGCTGCTGTGGTTTTTTGGAAGTAGGTATTATTTTGCATAACATTCAGCCTAAATTATGTCATGTGCTGTTTTTTTTTGGAATTTGATAGTGTTTTGAATAACAGTCCGCGAAAATTGTCCTCTTCGCTTTTTTATAATGAAATATGGTTTTGAAAAGCAAGCACGTGAAACTGTCCAATGTGCTCTCTTTTTTCGATTTAGGTATGGTTTTAAAGAACATTCTGCTGATATAGTTTGAGGTGCTGATGTTTTCTCAGAGTTTGACATGGCTTTGAAAAGGACTCAGCATCCGACAGCTCTCAAGCGTTTCCAGACACTGAGTGCTCATTATGGCTAACGTTTAATCGTAAAGGGCCTTATTGGATAATTTTAGGCATGAAAAAGAGCTGTTCTCAACAGGTCTTCCCTCGCTCGCGAAGGGCAATAGACTAGATCAGATACCAGGGGGCGAGGTGGAGGGGGCAAGCGGGGGGCAATTAGATCAGATGCCAAGGGGCTAGGGGGAGGGGGCAAGCGGGGGACAATAACAGTGAGGTCACGTTAATGGTGCCTTATTGCACAGAATTATTTCGGTCCTCCGTTTTTAATTCCCTGAAGTAGTCGAACGTTAACCTCGGCACTCATTCCTACAGCACACCGGCAGTTACATGCACTGACCGGACAGAATGGAGAGGAACATGGTGATAGGATCGAGCCCAGTGGCCTATTTATTATCAAACCAAGGTTAAGCAGCAATAGGAATACATACCTAATCATCAGTCATCATCAGTGAATCATCATTTAATCATTTATTTCAACTAGTGACATTGGCACTACGATACTCATGTGTGTGTATCAACTAAGGATCCTTACTTTAAGATATTTTAAAAACCAATGGTGTGTTTTTTTTATCATCGTTATTGAAAATTAGAAGTTTCATTTCTTTCTCTTTTCTTGGGTTGTTGCCTGAGTCCCGCACCTCGAGTCACCCATCACGCACAGGCACCAGAGTAACAGCGGAGCAGAAATAACGGTAACATTGGGCTCTAAGAAGTCTGCCATATTTTTTAGAAAAACAACATACCTTTCCGGTATATTTCACAGTTATGTTTTAATTTTCTATGCGTAAACAACATACTCTGTACGGCGAATAAAATAAAAGATGTAATAATAATGGTCATTTTAATCCCGTTGAAGTGGGCATGAAATTATTCTTCCTTTGTGCATCTTCCTGTGATAAATTTCGCAGTCTTTTAACGCATCGACATCAGAATGACTTTCAGTTTCTTCTGTTTATCACTGTGCGTTCCTGCTTATGCCTCAACGCAATTCCCTAATCCTAGCTCAAGTCGTAAAAGTTTGCTCATCAATTACCATCAGCAACAAGCCCCAATTAGGATGCATTACGAGGCAATTTACTACAAAAGAACTCGAGATTACATTCTTCAAATCAAAGAGGAAATAAAACATAGACTATCATCGTAAGTCGCCTAATTATTCTCTACGGAACTTTGTCCGGGAGTTAACTCGACAGCATTAACTTAACTACTGTAGTTAACGACTCCGACATACTCGTACTTGTACTGGTGCGTGTGTGTTGTGGCTCGGGTGTGTGAACTATGCACTCTCACTACTTGAAAGTAAACAGTAAAGTGCTCCAACTAAACAAAAAGTCGTCCAACTAAACAATAAAGTGCTCCAACAAAAAGCATGAGTTGATTTTCCCACCCAACAGGCCAAAGAACTTCTACTTCCAACGTATTTTGTGATTGAACTTTAAAATTTCTTTATTTTACTAATTGAGCTCATCCCGAGTTGTGTTGCTCACCAGCCGTCAAATGTTCAGCTGGACTGGCAATAAGAATGCCTGCCGTGTCTAGCGGACGATGAAAGCGCTTCTAAAAATAAAACAATTAACTCACTAAGCAGCGTACCTCAAGTTAGAATATAAAATTGGGCGGCAGCTGAGACCTTTAGCACTGCGTTATTGTTTGTCTGGTATACATAAAAATTTATATTTATATGTATACGTGGAAGTTCTCAATACTATGCGGGAAGTATTTACTGAATAATGTGCAGTAATTACTGATTAAAGGAGAGAGAAAAAAGTAAAAAAAATGTACACATTAAATGAACTCGTATTGCAACACATTGGACTAAAAAAATATTTATGAAGGTCCTTAATTGCTAGAGAAACCATACGAGCGTACAACAGCCGTATCAGGGGTTAATTCTTTTATTGAGAGAAACAATCAAAATATATTCTCTTATATATGTTATCCACGGTAAGATGAATAATGATACGGAATCCTTGCACATTATATCTGAGGCTCCTAGAATCATTCGGTACCAAGCGAAAAATACATCTAACGAAAATGAGTTATGAATATCGCTGTCATATCCAAATTTTCCTTTGTATCTGGAAATCGGATCGTAGGTACAGGAAGACAGCTACAAAATGGCAAAACACATTCATTATTTGTTTAATAGTTTCTAAGTAGCCAAACTTAGATTGCGTTTTTTTACGTTTTTGAAAAGCGGCGCTTGGAACCGTATGATTCAGAAGGGCTCGTATAAAAAGTTTCGTCCCAACACACAATTCAAGGCAGTGGCAGACCCTCAGCATGTAGCTTCTCATATATACGCAGCCTCACTCATCCACTCACCTACTCAGCGCAGCGTTCATCCATCACCCTCCCAGCAATGGGTAAAGAAATCTCATTCTTTGCGACTGGTTACAGCCCCCAGCGACGCAGCACAGGTCACGTGTTGTCATCAATCAGCTGACGCGTTAGTGGGCATTGGGCATCGATTGGAAGGAGCGTGGGCGCCGTAATGTGGCACAGCAGCGCGTGGGAGCCGTAATGTGGCACAGCAGCGCGTGGGCGCCACAATGTGGCACAGCAGCGCGTGGGCGCCGTTATGTGGCACAGCAGCGCGTGGGCGCCACAATGTGGCAGAGCAGCGCGTGGGCGCCACAATGTGGCACAGCAGCGCGTGGGCGCCACAATGTGGCACAGCAGCGGGTGGGCGCCACAATGTGGCACAGCAGCGGGTGGGCGCCACAATGTGGCACAGCAGCGCGTGGGCGCCACAATGTGGCAGAGCAGCGCGTGGGCGCCACAATGTGGCAGAGCAGCGGGTGGGCGCCACAATGTGGCAGAGCAGCGGGTGGGCGCCACAATGTGGCACAGCAGCGCGTGGGCGCCACAATGTGGCACAGCAGCGCGTGGGCGCCACAATGTGGCACAGCAGCGCGTGGGCGCCACAATGTGGCAGAGCAGCACGTGGGCGCCACAATGTGGCACAGCAGCGCGTGGGCGCCACAATGTGGCACAGCAGCGCGTGGGCGCCGTAATGTGGCACAGCAGCGCGTGGGCGCCACAATGTGGCAGAGCAGCGCGTAATTACTGTGTATTCAGTATTCACCAAATGCTGTATTTAGCAAGCTACTGAACATGAAGTCCTAAACAACGTACGTGTTTAAGAGACAGTTCTACTCGCCACGTCGCGTGGTTTAAACGCCACAAAGAGCGCGTTCCTGTATAAGTTATTGCAAATAATGAGTGCCTGGTGCAATGTTGAGCGGAATTATATATCACGGATTAAAATACAGAGATCTAGTTAACTAGTAAATGTCAAGTCTAATGACTGTCCGTGGCATTAAGAGATTGTCGCTAGCTGAATTTCAGGCTAGACCCATTGAAGGAGGTCACTGGTCAGGTCAGTCACCAGCAAGCAGTGTTGAGTTAGCCGGCGTGGGGTGTGGTGATGCTTGACGCTCTGTGCTGGCAGTCAGCTTATTTACTTGTTTGTGGCGGGTCGCTGTACTTTCGGATTTTTCGAGGAGCAGTAGCATTTCAATAGACTAGAAATGATAGTTTGAGAATAAACCAGGAGATAATCTTGGCAATGAACAATTTAATAAGTTATTCAAAGTTGATCGACATTTGAGCGTTTACTGAAAAAGTGTTTGGTCATCCGTTACGAGGAAAATATCGATTTAAACCTTTCATTGCTAGGAGTGGCTAAAATCTTGCTCTGGAAATCTGTAACCTCAAATCGTTTGTTCAACAACATTCGTAGGGCTGACGCAAATCAACTACACTATGTAAAATGATCAACAGATAGATCCTAAAGCGATCAGTAACTGGAAAGTTAAACAACGCGTCCGTGATGGAACGGCAAAACACTTTTTCCACGAAAAAACATTGAAGGCTCTCAGACCGACGATGGTAACAGGACGCGGCTGGCCGCCGGGATGGCAGTGATACTCTATGTAATATTACCTAATTTATGACTGAAGTGAAAGCTGTCAGTCTTGCCTCTTCCGAGTATCATTTGTATCAAAATCTGCTGCATTGTGCGCAGCACCGGAAGATGAGTTTGTGTCTACGCCTGCTGCTGGTGTTGGGTGGGTATTGCAGGACTCCAGGCTAGGGCCGTATTTGTAAACAATTTTTTTTGTCGACTATTTATAACTAAAACTACTTACGACTAAAACTGTTTATGACAAAAATTACTAATGACTGAATGGTGTAAAACCTGTTTGAAATGAGTGAATGTATTAGGATTATTTTTTCCGTGACTTAGAGGTGCTCACTCTAAATAGCCTGTCTGACATGGAACCAATCTGAAATTATTGACTCCGATCACTAGATCCTAAGATGAAATTCACACATGGGTATCGTAATACCAAAGTCAATTGTCGAAACAAATGATTGAGAGAAAAACACGAAAAAATGCGTTCCCTTCTTTGCGTTAATTTAATTTTTACAATGCGTATAAATACAAGTAATTAAGAAAACACAATCCTAGTGACGCATTGATGAAAATACTCTCGTTAGTGCGCACTTACATTGAAATATGATCATACAGTCCACCTCTGTATGGCATGCAGAGTGCGCACCTCAGTATACCGAGGTGTGCACCCCTGCAAGAACAGAGCCATCAGCAGCATCGAGTCAAGCGGCTTGTTCTCGAGTTGTCCAGTGCCGTCAGACCCTAATCACGCGCAGGCACCAACGAAACGCCTTTATATAACCTCAACTTTTACGCAAAAGCATCAGTGCATTCTTGTTAACTCTATATGTATCGTTTAATACTTTGACTGCGGCGGGTAAAACTGATGTTCAATGTTCAACTTTAAATTTGAAGTCATTTATCGTAAGCAATGTTGAAAATAGCAAACATTAACTAGATCGAGTTTTCATTCAGTTTTAATTGTGTATTTATGAAAATTGAGCCTGTGACTACAGGCTGGTCAGCAGCATCATGAAAATCAACTCCGTGCACCACCGGTGGCGCGCGTCGCAGTCAAAGTGTTCAGGCGGCCGTGATGCAAAGTGTCGTCCAGATAGTCACCCGTCAGTTACACTTCACTGTACTTCTTCAATTGCCGAATAAAACGTTTTAAAATTTGAATTAGGAAATCACTCCGCATTTATCATCACTTAGCCTGGACGAAACCCTCAACATTAGACTTTTGTATATATTTTTCTATAAGCTTTCATATTGACATGCTACGCCGGTGAAATACATGAAATGTGTTCGTAATATTATAAACAGAAAACAATAATAATATTGGTAAAAGAAATAATTGTAGTTAAAATAACAATAGCAAAATAATTTTGGTAACTATACTGATAATAGTAATGATAAAAAATAATGATTGTGAAAATGACTGCAATATAGTTAGAATAATTCACCATATAATAACACGCAGTTGGTTACTTGCTTGGTTGGTCCGTTTCTCTGTCACTCTCTTGAATATTTACATTGGGGGAATATTAAAGTTAGTATTTGATAGGAACATGATTTACGTCATATTCACATGATTCACATCATATCATATCACATCATAACATGATTCATGTGCTTTACCGAACACTTGTGTACACTACCCGTCAAAAACTACTAGATTTGATAGTTTCCTGAAATAAATCAAGATGTGGACGACAAACAAATACATCCATCCTAATAGTACCTGCGATTAAAATATTCTTGTACTTGTGCACTGGTGAAACTCGTATCACAGATACGGTCGTGATACGAGCGTGACAGAAAGACGGACCAACCAATTGAATGTGTTCAATGAGATTCCTATTGCTATAACACAGGAAAAATTACGCACAAAAAAACATATTTATAAATTTATGGAGACACCTGGCCAAGTTATGTAGTGTTCATCATCGAATGCCGTCATTTTACGGAGCACCAGCAGCGTTAATAAGTCTAGGAGACCCCGTGAGACAGATGGTCTGGACGGCTGAGGTGCCCGGCAGAGCAGCAACAGGTCAGCTGTGTATTTGAAAGCGTCATCACGACGCAAGTGTTGGGGTCACGTCACGGTGCTTATGTATAGATTTGTGGGCCGTTACTGGCGCCCTTTGTGCGTTCATGAGCCTTCGTGACGTCACTAGGCCAGGGCCTACCTTATTGTCTATGAGCCTTCGTGACGTCACCGGATCTGAGCCTACCTCATGGATGTAGGGAGGGAGTGTGGGTGTTATTTCAAACCAAGAACTATGTTTCTTTGTTCGCTTACGAGTCGAATGGAAGATGAAATTCTAAACAGAAAAACTTCATACGCAC
The DNA here is from genome assembly GCA_014220935.1 of Platorchestia sp. MABIK. Classification (NCBI taxonomy): domain Eukaryota; kingdom Metazoa; phylum Arthropoda; class Malacostraca; order Amphipoda; family Talitridae; genus Platorchestia; species Platorchestia sp. MABIK. The sequence goes on along the minus strand of JACJUY010000181.1, from coordinate 138,890 downwards.
GATGTGGGTGTTACGTATTTCTGCGACGAAGAAACCTTTCTCGTCATGCCACGTGCCTTTTTTCCTTTGTTCTTTTACGAGTCGAATGAAAGGTGAAATTATTGATAGAAAAACTATACATATATGTACGAAATGAAATGTTACACCATAATATTTACAAACATTGAACTCTCACGCTTTCGCTCTGATAAACATCTCCATGGCTTAAAGATAACAAATAAATATTGAAATTTCACTTAAGCTTTGCATTTTATTTCGCTGTCGAAAAGGATTCTAGGAAAAACAATAATTTGCATTCATTTAATACATTCTTTTATCGCCTTGCTGCTGCATTTGTTGACCTTTCGTATGAAAGATTGTGGGTTCGAGATAGCGAATTGCAATACCCGTGATTCTCCTCGCTGGGAAAAGGAATGAGTTAGCGCCAATAGCTCACTCGATCCAGGTGTATAATGGCTACCGTTCGACCAGGAGTAAACGTCATGGCGTTCAGACTTTTATTTTGGAACGGGTAAAATTCCTGTGTATTATACTACACCTTTAAATATTACGCATCCATTACACATTTAATTATTATGTATTTATTGCATATATTACATATTACTCATACATCATAATGTTCAATATTTCATCCCTAACATGTATATTTTATTAATTAATCTCACATATTCAAAATCCCAATACATTATTTTAAGCATTTTAACCTATCCTCATCAAAAATCATGAACGTTCCAATTTTGACGAGCTTGTCGGTGCAAAAACACCCACGTTTCGTGACTGTGATATGGCGACGGAACGAAATGTGTCAACTCAAAGGACCGTAGTTACGAAATATTTTTGGTGTTTTTTAAATTAGCCTACGTGACCACCGTGGTCGAGTGGTTGAGGGCGCGTCTTTCACGGGAAGGTGTCGGCAGTTCGAATCCCGACAGCGCCACCCAATAATTTTCCCCGCTGGGAAAAGGGAGAACTCAGCCCCAATTCCCCACTGTACCCAGGTGTCGAAAATGGGTACTGGCTTGACCGGGGGCAACCGTCATTGTGTCCTGGTGTTAGTTATAAGGCATTTGAAAAACCAATGTACAAGATGGTATGGATCAGGCTTGATTGGAACAAAGCATCCTTTTATGGAAAATAGGAAGCTGATGTCTGTTGATTTGTCAAGTTGGTCTACGATATTATTATGCTACGATGAAAATTCTGTAATGTTGTGCAAAATTAATCCCGTTAATACGTCCACTCGTTTCGTGTTCCAGCTCTGCTGCTGACCACGGAGAAGAAAGTGGTGGAGGGCCGAGGCGGAGGCAGAGGCGGGGGAAGAGGCGGCGGCGGAAGAGGAGGCGGAAGAGGCGGCGGGTTTGGAGGCAGGACGACGGTGGGGAGAGGCGGGGGGAGCCGCTCTGGGGGGCTCAGCGGCCGTGCGGGGGGCTGGAGAGGAGGATTGAGGGGGTGAGTCCATGCAGGGGGTGAGGGAGGTTGGGTGAGTCTCAATAAATCGATTTCCATAAAAATTGCATTTCGTAGGCTCGAGCCAGTCCCGCACAGGTCAAACACTCCTTCGAAGCAAACTACATTAGCTTCGTGTTGTACACCAAGTTCACTTATTCATAATCGTGCTTTCTTTTCTATTTTTATATATAGGAAAAATTTAGTTTCGGAGTTTAAAGACGCGGGTTTTTTGGTGTCGAATGCACGGACTCTTCCTGTACTAAAGAGTCCTACATATATTGATGAAAGAAAAGTGGCCTTCCTTGGGACACATTTCTCCATGGTTCTGTCATTAAGGATTATATTCTGGTTCCATAATTTTTTCTTCATTTCTATTCCCACTCATTCACTCCCTTGGGAACAAAACATAATTCTATAATGATTCTTCCTCCTTGTTAGTTCTTTTATCGTATTCATAAGTCATTTTTTCCGATGACATATTTTACTGATTACTAATGGCTGAATAATTGCAAGGGATTAAATAAACAGGCTTCCAAATTAGTTATTTAATATAGAAATGATGACTTGAAAATAACGATGACTTCTGATTCAAAAAGTTAACACAATCGATGGACAGGAATTTGTTCGTAATAAGCTCATATCGAGGTGAGGCCTCGTTACTGAATCAGTCAGCAAAACACAGATTATCTAATACATAATGTGAAATTACGCATACATCCTAGATACAGAATAATGCTCCGTACACTGAAAGCGAATACCGATCCTACACGTGAGATAACAGGAATGAATGGTAATGGTGGATGACATGTACAATAGATACTCATCTGACTGCCAGTGCCATCGCTTGCCCGAAGGCAGAGCAGTGCGGCTGCACGTCCTACACTTCGAGTTGCGGTGGCTCTAATGCCTCGCACTCTCCCAACGCTGTCACGTTTGAGAAAATACACGTTTCTTGTTCATGATACTTTACGTTAATAATTTACAGGAAATAGCAAGTGTCGTCAAATAATTAGATTAGATGACGTTCACATATTAATTAACAAGTAATTATATGGAATGAACAAGATTCTATGTGTCTACGGAGAGAGTTAAGATATGTGAAGAGAAATGGAAGTACCCGGCAGTGCAGCTCCCTCAAGACGCTGGTGGGTGCGGTACTCCCAAAGTGAGGGTGTCAAGGTGGGGTAGCTTTCAAATGACGCTTCTCGACGTACTGAAGTAACCGTTGGTTGCGATGTTCGTAGAGCCAAGCACATGCCGCGCTTATCGACGATAATATATTTTCGATGGCAGATCTTTTCGAAAGGTGATCGTTGGCCAAACGAACCCTTCTTCGTAACGTTTATTTGAACACGACGTAGGGTATCTGAAGCGTAAAACCACGACACTTCAAGGAGTTTTCCTTTTTCCTGATACTCCTCCCCAGACCATGATAGATGCATTTTTTGACGCAATGATCATTTCTGATGTTTTTTTTATTTTACTGAAACACTTTGTTCAATAGCTCGGTCATTGTGATGAGTCTAAGGACGTCTTATGTTAAGAAATGTTTAAAAACCAATATTCTGGCATGTACCTAATGTGTCAACTTTTTTAAAATTAACGGTTTTTATTTTCTTTTTCTTGAAAGCTTGTATAAGCTTGAAAATTTTGATATTTATAAACACAGTTGAGAGAAGACCATGAACTGCAGCCAGCATAGCGAAGCCCGACTTCTCGTGCTTCTTTTCTCCTTCGATACAGCTGTGAGGCTGAAGATTTGTCTTGATTCCAAAAGAGCGAGCCTTAAATTCCTTCTCAGGACTGTGAACACTCTCTCTCCAAGTTTCAATCTCTGAAGCCATTATTTCATAAGGTCCTGAGGATTTGTTACAATCTGCGATGCAATCTTCTCTTATATCTTCTTCTGCGTCGCTGTGGTTCTTGGACGGCTACTTCGTATACGGTGTTCAACATTTCTAATATTCTGATGCAGCTCTATAGCGCCGTATAGAAAAATTGTGCCTCGATTTTGAAGTTTTGAGTGTTTTTAGTAGCTTACGGCGACTGCCTTGGCATACGGAACTATACGATTGCACTCCGTTGACTATCCTCAGTGATATCACAAAATTTTAGCTAGATTGCTATTTTTTTTGCAACATCCGAGAACTTATACCATATATATAAGGTTTTTAAAATGTGAAGCTTAAAAGTGGAAAATAAAGAAAATTGAGCTGACAATCAAAACTTTCCTAAGATTTTTGGGTCGCTTAGTACGTTGAGCAAACTCTGCACATGCATTTAGATACATACACTTGAGTTACAGTGGGCATATACGGGGAAACCTTTCCCTATTGGGTCTTCGTAGCTGTAAAAAAGGGGTTCATAGTCATTAATTGCAAAACCCTGATAAGGTTAAATCAAGTTTGTTCAACTCCAAGTCCTACTAGGTTTTTTCCAACACGAACGGCCTCCACATCCGTGCACGTCAATGAAATCAATACAGCAGCCGGGTACCTCAGCCATGCATAACAAATACATCCTTGCTCTCTTCGCCATCATCGTCTCACATGCAGGGTTCCACGTGCTTGTGAGATCCATCGAACAATTTTGCACACGATTTTAAAAGCATCTTCAGCACCTGCATTATAGTATGTAAGTAATTTAGCAGCCAATATGAGAAGTCAACACGTCAAATCGCAGTTAGTCTGAATTGAAGATGTTCTTAGCTAACGTTCATCATGATTGCGTTTCCCAGACCTGACGACGCTCCTCATTTTCATTTCGTTAAATGAAAATTTCGAGTTTCGTTCATTTATGAAACAGCAATAAGTAGGAATATTGTTATTAATAATTCCTTCTCAATCAGGTACACCTCGCGGTACCGGGCATTCGGCGCACCGACGCGGTGGTTCTACGTTTCATCCATGCCATATTTCTACGTCGGTCGAGGTCCAGTTCCCAAAGACACAAACCGAAGTGAGTGCTTCATCTCTGGTGCAAAGTGAAGACTAATCAGGTACATTTTCCGGAATTTTCTTCAATTTCAATATAAATAGGGGAGCAAAAGTCACTGATAAAAATTTCATTATACTGAGAACGTGTAGGGCTAATACCCATCATCAGCTCATTAAAAGAATCTGACACATATCACTGAAATAGAACTGAACGTAGATGTACAAACTGACATGAACACAGATCATGTTAGTTTATGATCCTAAACGCAATAGGACACACGTAATATAAGCCACTACAAACAATGGTTGTTCAATCCAGATTTGGTTGTATTCCTACGATTGCGCTCAGTATCATCGAACATAAATTACGTATGCGTAAAAATATAGATGAAATAGATTGATTTTGATGTATGTAGATCAATTATAAATCCAGATAGTCAAGATCTCAAAGAATAAGAGCCCCCATTTGAAGCTAAGAGAGGGTGCGCTATGGGAGCCACTGTGTAGCAGCGGGATTATTGGTCAACGAACGGTGGACAAAATAGTCACAGGGAACACCAAGCATTTGCATTTTTGAGACCAGTAGTTACTTGAGTGTTTGAGGTGCCTGAGCTGACGTGCGTGAGGGTTGGTGCCTGCTGTGGGTCATGTAGCTGGCGTCAGGTAAAACAAACATCGGCATCTACGGATGCTTTATTTCCAATTGAAGCATGATACATATCACCTTTTACATTGGTTTTTCAAATGCCTTATAACTAACACCTGGACGCCATGACGCTTTCCCCCGGTCAAAGACCGGTACCCATTTCAGACACCTGGGTAGAGTGGGGTATCGTGCTTAGAAATTTTTCTCCCATACCCAACAGAGAAAATCGCCACCAGCGCCGAGACTCGAACCATGTAGGGTGAGTGAAGTAAGGAGCTAGTTGTAGTAACATATATTATCAAATCTAGATTACGCAAATATAGGAATTCATTGTCCTCAATTTGTTTCGACGAGTGATAAGAGTACTACTATATTCATGTGTGTCTATCAACTCAATCATTTATTTGACTAGTGACATGCGTACTACGATCCTCACGTGTGTGTATCAACTAACGATCCTTACTCTAAGATATTTTTAAAACCAATGATGAGGCCTTTTGTATCTTCTTTATTGGAAATAAACTTATTTCTCGTGACACGAGGGTGACTGTGAGCCGCTGAGGTTCCCTCCTTCATGATTTGAGTGTCCTTTGAACTTATCAGTTTTGAAAGACAGAAGGAACCACAGTTTGCCTTCATTGGAGTTGGTGCATTAGACGCACAACACTGAACTAGAAAATATCTAAACTAAAGATACTGAGCCGGTTAGCGTACATGGGTGTCTAAAACAGTTGCTTGTGATCATTTCAACTGTCTAGGAAAATCTTGCAACAATGATCGGCACTACATCTTTTAATTAAAATGCATTCGATAAGAGGAATTGCAGAATACATTGGAAATTTTTCACTATGAGATTTTGCGTCATTGAATGAGGACGGGACAGCCATGTCGCTGGTGCTTCTCTAACTCCAACACTGCTCAATATTCAAGAAGCCCATCTTGCCTGCAGTGCATGAAAACACTTAAATGACTTGAGACAAACACATGTTGCGTTTCAGAATCACATGAAAACACTCATACTCACTCAAGATGAACACGTGTTGCGTTTCAGAATCTCCGCCGAACCCGTGGATCATCCTGGTGGCGGTGGTGGTGATCAACAACGCCATCGTGGCTCTCTTCTGCTGCCTCTACTCCGGCAAGCTCGACCGCAGCTGAGGGCTCGTCTGCTCGCCTCTTCTTCACGGCCACACACTCAAAGGCACTTGAAGAACAGAAATACTGTAGATATTAACAATAATTGTCTTTTTTCTGAGTGGGTTTTACATTTCACGGCGACGCTCCTGGCAACATACTCAAAGGCACTGGAAAAACGTAAATGCTGCGGATATATTCACAATAATTGGTTTTTTACTCGTTGGGTTTTCCATTCGTGACCTCTTCACGTCCACACACTCACAGGCACTTGAAGAACATTATTACTGTAGATATATTAACAACAATTGGTTCTTACTTACGGGGTTGTACACTCGTGACCTCTTCTCGAGCGCGTCTAAAGGCACTTAAAGAGCAGAAATACGGCACACGTACTCATCTCAATTGGTTCTTGCTCACAGAATAATGTACTCTCGGGATCTCTTCACACACTAAAAGACACTTGAGGGCGAGAAACGCTGAGGATTTACAACAAAATTAGTTCACACTTACAGGGTTTTTACACTCGTGAGCGAAACTCACAATTTTCATTAATAGTAATGATTACAAGGAACGTTGGCTAACGACGTCTTCAATTCAGACTAACTGCAATTTGACTCAGCCTAAAGATATGGGATACAATCAGTTCTGACTTGGCAAGATAGTACAACATCAAGAAACGAAATTTTTATCAGCCTTAATAGTTGACTCTGCTCCATAGGTGTAATCTCAGCTTACCTTAGAAGTTGACCCTCTCTCGTGCAGTAGTCACTCACCCTAGGCTGAGATGGTCTAGAAAAGAAAATATTCTGATTGCCTTACAAACGAACTATCCATTGATGAGTTTGAAGTGAAGCGTAAAGACACAAGAAATGAACGTCACTTTGAAGAATTTACTAGTACATGCTTGACAATACTGGAAAAGTCATCCAGGCAAGATATGTCAGTGGAACGATGGACCTGTGTGGAACACTTGACATGCCGAGTTCGTTTTTTGGACGATGTCAAGAGCCTGCTTAGCATAATGACCTCAAAAAGAAGTGCTAGAATTTGTTGGTCGCAGGTGTTACATTGCGGTGACGCTGTTTTCGCGTTTGGGACAGCCAGAGAGAGTCTCATCTTTTCTGCGGGTGACCCTGTCAATTAGACCGGCACCCTGTGTTTATTGGTGCCAGGCATGATGATACCAGAATTTGGTGTTACTTATTTGTTGGAACAGAAAAATGATTGGATAAAAAATAGCGTCTATCGCCAGAATTACAGGTGATTCACTTGTTTAACATTCATCAGACAGTGGAGTGTGTACAGTTCCGGGCCCAAGCTTCTAAACTCAGTACTTTTCACTTATGAGTTTCAAATATATCGTGCATTTTAATGAGCAAATTATTAGGAACTGATGCCAAAGGAGGAAAAAGGTTGTTAGTGTTGGAGGAGGTCGTCTTTCACATGAGGTCACTCACTACTGACGATCATCAGCTATACTGCTATATTATGACTGAATTAACACATCAAAACAGTTACCCAAAATTAGATTAGCATTAGTATCTGTTGGAGTAGTACGAGCCGATGGTCAGCAATCTGTATTCTTCAGCAGCATGATCACTTGCTCGGAATGAAAGAATAAATGAGAAGTGCTGATGTAAAATAGGATGCTCTATTCCAATCAATCAAGTTTTATATACATCATCCTGTACATTGGTTTTTCAAATGCCTTATTAGTAACACCAGGACGCCATAGCGGTTACCCCCGGTCAAGCCGGTACCCATTTCCGACACCTGGGTAGAGTGGGGAATTGAGGCTGAGTACTCCCTTTTCCCAACTAGGAGAATCACCGGGCGGCACTGCAGGTTTTCGAACTGCCGACATCTTCCCGTGAGGGGAGCGTTCTTAACCACTCGGCCACTGTAGCATTACTGTGTGCTTACTAAATGAATTAAGTACCAGTAGCATTTCGCATCAATGTGTCACCATCTTTTATGTTTGCATTATTTCATGTATTTATTACCGTTATCAAACTTAAAATATTTGACCATGGGAATATATTTTCATGTTTTTCTCTCAATCTTTTGTAGAAACATTGGCCTGTGCTGTTCTGAAGCCCATATACGCTTAGTAACTATGGATCTTGATGTTATCACATTTTAGAAACCAATATAGATCTTTTTATCAACTTTATTGGCAATGAACACTATTTCTTTTTCTAGTATGTTTTTTTTCAAAATGGAAAAGTAGAGTTCTCATGCATTTACAACTTTAACTTTCTTTTATCGTGGCATACTCATGAGCCAACTGATTAATTCACTACTGATGCATTTATAGATCTATATTTAACGATGAAGTCAATGTACATTGTTACTCAAATGTTTCGACATGTGGGGCCAATAGCTTATAGAGTCAACGTATACTCTTCCAGGGTGCACATTTGAGGTTCCGGGCTAAAAGTTCAATAAGCCTTTTTATTTAATGGAATTATTTTTTTGTTATGTTAGGGATCATTTTTTTCGTTCACTGTTTTCCTGTTCTTCAGTACCTACCACTTTCTGCGTCAACTTTTACTTTGCTGCGTAATTTTTTCTTCTAATTATTGATTCTGTGCTCCTTGTGCTTAGATTCTGCTTTCCATTATGTTCATACTAAATAGTGGCTTCCTCCTTACCCTCATTGGATCGCCTTTGTTCAGTTTGGGAGGCTTAAACCAACTTATCTAAGTCAACGTATTTGTATGTATGTACAACTCACAAGTTTCGATGTGTCGGACCAATAAATGCTTGTGATTCTTAAGTGTGTTTTTTTTTGTGTGTTCGAGGAGTGGTGATATTCAACAAGAAGACTGATATTTGTCTGTGCGATGATGTTTATTTTAGCATAATAATATCAGTTGTGGAGCTTTGTTCGTGTTTTTTTTTGCCCTCTCTTAGTTTTATTTTATAGTTCACAGTCTTAGCAGTTCAGAGAAGCCTCATTTGCTCCAGAAATAATGTTATTCATTTTACTAGCCGAAGGTTCGAAAACAGTGTAGGTCACCGTGCAAGATCTTGCCCGACGCATCAGTTGCGTTGGTCTCAAATGTTGTCGGCATCATTATTAATCATCTGACCTTTTGTCCTGAAGAGAAACTTAATTCTTCAAAGTGGTTGTGCAGTAAGTTAGCGTTATACGTTATTTCTTTCATTAAAATGTCATGAAAGATTGATGCAGCTTCTCCATAACGTTAAGCTTAACACATAGAGATGAAAGACCCTTTCGACCCTGGAAGAAAGACCCTTCTACTCAGTGTTTTTATCAGAGCATGTGCTGCTATAGTGTTGATTGTTGTAAACAAACATCGGCATCTACGGATGCTTTATTTCCAATTCAAGCCTGATACATGTCACTTTGTCCATTGGTTTTTTAAATGCCTTGTGACTAACACCAGGACGCCATGACGCTTTCCCCCGGTCAAGACTGGTACCCATTTCAGACACCTGGGTAGAGCGGGGTATTGTGCATAGAATTTTTTCTCCTATACCCAACGGAGAAAATCGCCACCAGTGCCGGGACTCGAACTCTCGTTGCCTAAAGCCAGGTCCTAAAGCCACACGGCTATGACGAGTAAACCAAGATGACGCTATAAGAAAAACTTTTCTTTTCAATGAGTTTCCACTTTACTCACACACTTCGTAAAGTTAGAAGTTTGGAATTTTTCACATCATCATTTTAATAAAAAACATTCATTAAATATAGAAAAAGGATATATTAGACCGTAGAATTTATTCTCAAGAGTGTTAGGGACTTCCACTTAAAGGAAATGTCATACTAAAATGATGAGATGCGCAAACAGGAACTGTTTACTACATAATTTTCCGTATCAATCGCATTAATCAGTATAATGTACCCTTAATAGTCAAAAATTATTCGAATATGTTGAAATTTACGAGCAGCTTGAGACGACACTCACTCAAGTATAAACAAGAACAAAAATCGGCATCTTAGGATGCTTTATTTCCAATCAAGCCTGATACATATGATCTTAAGCATTGGTTTTTCAAATGTCTTATAACTAACACTATAAATAGGACACCATGACGGTTTCCCCGTGAAGCCGGTACCCATTTCCGACACCTGGGTTGAGTGGGGTATTGTGCTTGAGCTCTCCTTTATACCCAACGGGGAAAATCGCCGCGCCAGTGCCGGGATACGAACCATCGTCTCCAACATGCAAGGCCGATCCCTTAACCACTGTACCACTGCGATATAGGGATGTATTGGTTTGAAAACTTGTTCAAATTTTATGAATATACACCCGAATTATTTCTCACAATCATCCCTTTTTCAATGGCATGTTCACGATTTCCACGCTAAGCATATTCTAACCTGAGAGACTAAAATTTAACGCCTTAAGTTTCTTCACTGTTATGCCAATGTTTGCTATCCCAGGGGCCTAGTTATTGAAAATGTTCGCTTTCCATGAGCAATAACCAAAGCTTATAGGCTCTTCATAGCGATATCTTATAAATTTATCATTGTGATAGGTGTATCTTTCAGTTGAAAAAAAAAGAAGTTAGCTATAATTCAATGCTAAATCAAGGTGTGCGTAATAGCTACCAGTTCAACCATAAGAGTCGACATTTAAATCATAACATCTGCCATGGCGCATTTAAAAATAAAAAATTTGACAATGCATTCATCAACTTCAGTATAATAAGAAACATTCATAAACATTCATAACGGATAAAAAACAAACTCCAAATTTGAGGATTCATAAGAAAAGCATTATATACCCATCAATGAAGTATTCTTAGTAATCAACTGTTTTTAAGGAGATTATGTTTTTACCTTTAGCACTCACATCATCCAGACTCACACAAGATGAATGAATAAATTTCGGCATTCTATTGCACGCTCCGGATGAAATTCTCAGTGGAGACCATTTTTTGCGCTTCTCCACATGCATCTGTTTCTTCCGGGCAGCTCACCTTCATCAGCAGTTGCTGGAGTGACACGAAACAAGGAGGGTGAGGCGCGACCATGCTCGTAAAAGAATTGTAAGTTTGTTGGATTGGCTTCTATAGTCGTGTGAAGTGCATTTTCTAAATTATTGAAGTATATAGTGGTTGTTTCCTTTTTCCAGGTAGCTGATTTTGAGCTGTGGTGTATGCCGGAACAGTGCGGCTTGTTTACATCCACGTTGGCCTTTTAGTTCATAACAAAATTTGATCGTTATCCTGATAATCTTACATCAAAGGGTAAAAAAAAAAGAAAATGGCTCAGTCATATTATTTGAGAACTCTTAACGTAGTTGCGTTTAATGTACAACAAATATGCTCTGTATCTGTCTGCTGGACCTACACCTGTTTTGTTATGGTTAGGAAGTTGAAATTGTTGTAAATTTTCATGACTCTTCTCAGAACTGGCGATGTTTAGTATTGGTTCATGACTTTACATTATTTTAAATTAACTGATCATTTTCTTCAAAAGAAAAGTAGCCATAGGAAACCTCTATAGGAATACTAATTCTCATAAAAGTAGCCTCATTTATTTGTGTTTTGAATTGAGAAGTGGAACAACATTTACACTTATGGTGCATATAGGCCAATATATGTAATAAATCTTAATTGCCAAATTTAGTAATTTTGAACAATAAATTGTTAATTACACTAGCATTGCTATTATGCAGATATGCTTAAATCCCCTTCAGGGGATTGGAGTATTGTATCTTTATAAACCAGTACTCCTAGGCAAAAAAATGAGGTCCTGAGCCAATAGAAAGATATGCCTTCTTTTTATTGAATAAAATTCATTGTTTTACTAAGGACCATCTTTTTTTTGGTTCACTCCTGTCTTTTATTTCAGTATCTCTAATTTTTTTCAGCTTCTGTTTTGTTTCATAGCCTTCCTTCTTAACTTACTATTTCTATGTGCAAAGAACCATGTTTGGGAACACTCTTTATGCATCTATTCCATATTTTTGTACCTCCTCACTTAATGGTGTCTTCATATTTCTTCTTTGAAAAGCCTTTGTTAGGGTTGGGATGGCTTATATACTTGAACCCTTTTGTTTATTTGAATCAAGAAGTAAAACAAAATTTAAGTTATGTTCTTGTTTCATATTTCATTTATTTATTTCATAAATTTTGTTCATATAATTAAATAAATTTTGAGAGATCAATTTTTTTACTCAAGAGATCAGCATTACTTTTTTGGAGTTATGCTTTCAATCCTCAGGAGGTTATAGCTATTGTATATATGAAAATTAGTACTCCTAAGGAAATATGACATTTCAAGCTAAGAGTAAGGTAGGGCTTTTTTTTTGTTGGAGTAGAATAGTGTTTTTGTTAAGGAACTTTTTTTAGTTTACTGCCATTCTGAAGTATGGCACCTCTGACTTTTTTTCTAAAGCTTGATCTTGATTCAGAATTTTTTCTTAACTTTCTGTTTCAATATGCAGGAGATCTTATGTGTGGATTCAGTATTCCCCTAACTCTATACTTAATGTTACCTAAACTCTTCCTCTCCTTAAAATGCCTTTGTTGGGGTTAGGTAGACTTAAACTAATTTGTCTAATCTAGCCTGTAATTAAAGCATAGGTGCTACCCATTTGAACAATCAATCTGTTCAATTTCATTACTAATGTGTATGCATGAGTTATTTTTGCATTTAAATTTTTCAAAAACACTTCTTTACATGTAAAGTATCAATGTAACATTATTGAAGCCATGTTGTGTTCTTGTTACATCCCAATTATAGAATATAACAGTGGCCTGGCGGCCATGAATCCTCACTTTTAAGTTTAAGCTTAGCTAAAGTATTACACAAGTCATCCAGTATTGTATATTTTTTGCATCTAATGTGTTCTTGGTATGTTTTCCTTTTATTGTTGAATTCAGTTAATGATTTTAAATTTGAAGGACAATTTTTGTTCTAATATTCTTCAAAAGCATCGTTGTAGAGGTGACAAGTCTTGGACCATGGAAAGGGTTCAAGGTTCTAACTCTGTTGTAGATATTTGATCTTGAATGTTGTACCAGATTTAGGCTATTAGTTTTTTATTCTGCACTGTTTTATTTGAAAAGTAAGTTTATCCTGATTTTTAACTATCTATTAGTATTTATTGGTGACCTTAATGATGTAAATCCCAAAATTTTATGCAAATTTAAGTTCTATTCATTGAGAAGTAAAAATGTAATTTTATAGTGACATTTGATGCAAAAAAATGTTTATGCATGAGAAATTAGCCTATGCTTTATGATTTAAATTTTTGTAGTTCATGTTTTAATTTTTAGGTAACCATCTGGATACTGTATGTCCTAGTAGCACATTCCAGGTGCTTTGTGCAAACTTATATGTCTGTGATATGGAGAAAAATTTTCAAGAAATCTTTTGTGCGTTCTAAGGAGTTGAAGAATTCAACATGAATAATTTTGGATTTCAGAAGACAATCTTGATCATGAGAAGAAGTGCAATTCTGTGGTGTAGTTATGACTTGCAATGTAGGATCCTTTCATAGGTGGCTCACTCTAAATTTTTGTTGATAAGCATTGATAGTCGATACTTAGAGCATGGTGTAAATCCTTTATTGGTACATCAAATTTAATTGAATGGCTCAAAAATTTTTGGTAATTAGTTATGGAATTAGACTTCAGTATAACTATTCAAGCTTAATTTTGCAAAAATAGTGCATTCTCATCTCTAGTTCAAAATTCTTGTGTGTACCTAATATAATAGTTTCATGTTATTTAACTAAGTTTTTGTATGTAAAATAACCTGCTTGTAGAAGCAGTGTTAGTAACATTTACATGAGTAGGTGGTATGTGCAAAAAATTGGCTGTATAAACTGCTGGTGCATCATCACTGCATTTTAATTGTATCATATATGCTGAACATTCTTAACAAATGATCTTGAAGTTGTCAGCTATTGTTTGTCCATAACTTTAAAATGGAAATGCTTTTAGCACCAAATTGAATGATTTAGTGCATATTTCCAGAGGGAGGGGAGAACTTTGCCTCAAATTTAATAGCACTGGTCAGTAATATGATTGTAGTGAAATGTGATAGCAAACTCATGACTGGTGTTTCTCAATCAGCATTTGGGATCAGTGATAAGTATGGGCATTGTTTTGCTTTCCTATCTATGTCAGAGTTGTGTATCTTGTGGGTTGGGATGTGGTTAGTGATGTTCATTTCTGGATTAAATGACTTCTGAAAATCAGATTAAATTGTTATTGTCTGGCTCAGATCTTGAATACTGGTCTAGGGTTTTGCATATTGGAGTGGAGAAGCTGTAACTTGCTAAAATTTAATCATTTTGCTGATAAAGGAAACCAATTATTTGAGAAAAGCATTCAGCTTCGAATGTCTGTAAATGTAATAATACTAGCATAATCATTTCTCATTCAATGCAGCTGAAATTTAATTCTTCTCTTTTTTATTCTTTACAGTAAAGTGGTACTGCCTCTCACAGTAGAGGAGGTAAGTAATCAATGCTACTATGATTAGAATATTTTCTTAATAGTATGTGAGTTTCTTTTTTTTAAATTGCATGGAAAATTTTAAAACTTCAACTGTAGATGTGCTGGCTTGCTAACTTCTGTGGGATGAGTAATTGGGGGCTACATCAGTGGAATAGCATGACTTCCTTATCAGTTTGCAGCTGCGGTATCTTATCTGAACTCCAATGTTCCATCACTCCCTATTGTTTCATTTCCAACTAGGGCTCTTTGTAGCTGCCAATGCCTCATGATTAAATGTCTCATGCTTTCTGTACCTGAGTATATTACATGTTTTAATATTTAGGTGTCTCCTCTGATCATGGATGATTTCAGATGACTCATTCAAAATTACTCATTGACTGAAGATTACTTATGTTGCTGTTTTAATTTCTCTGCATTTTGTCTGAGGCAGAAAAAGTTCTGAATGAAACAGAACCTGTTGATTAACTTGACTAAGTAGTCGCCATTATTGGCTGTTACACAGGCCTCTGAGAAACCTGCCATGTTTGACTCTGATTCCTGAACAAATCATGAGAAATAAGTGGGCTTTTCCAACTCAGTGTAGTGATAATACACACAGTAGCAGAGATATGCTGGTAGGCCTTTGACTACACCAATTCTGTAGTCCTTTTCTTGCACTGTGGTATTTGTTATAGATAATTTGTTATCATAGGCTGATGTTTGGTGATGACTCCTTTGATTATTTCACTACATAGTAGATCTCTTATCTTTGAATTATAACTGCCATATTCACTTGTGTGAATTTTGAGAATGATGAAATTTTTTGTCTCTATGGCCCATTGAGCTTTTTCCATCTTAGCAACCTGGATCAATATTAAAAATTTCCATAATTTAATCCTTCATTGACCAATGCATGATGTGCACTTGATGGTGAAGCAATTCTCACATGGTAGTCTGGGACTGTATCACTGATACCTTATCTCATTGCAGTATCAAGTGGCACAGCTGTTCAGTGTAGCTGAGGCAAGCAAGAATGAGACTGGTGGTGGTGAGGGTATTGAAGTTCTTAAAAATGAGCCATACACTGACCACCCTTTACTGGGAGGCAAGTTCACCTCTGGCCAGTACACCTACAAGATATATCACTTGAAAAGGTAAGCTCTAGCACTAAGAGAATTTTTGACATTCAAGTCTGCGATATTCATTCAAAAGATTGTTGTAGTGTTTAATGTATAGTAAACTGCTCTAATCTATTTCATTATAACTTTGCTTTTTTTATCCACTGATAAAAATTCTGTGACAACTAGATGTTATGTTACTTATGTACAAACTATGACATATTCAGAAGGCATTTGTTAGGTTGTTGTTGGCAGGTATATATGTATAATAGGCCAGATATTTAGTATAATTATGTTGGCTGGTATGTGTAGTTTGTTTGTATTAATGTAACTATCATCTTGTGCAAGATAACATTTGTTGGATAAATTTATTTAAAAGACACTGCTGTTGAAAAGTTCTGGGTACATATGTATATTTTCAAGTGAATTCCTACGCTGTGTGGCTTAGTTTACAAGATATTACAGGTTCAAAGTCTCTGACTTCAGTAAACTTGAATGTCTTCCCTGAGAAGAGTTTGCCAAGTTGTCAATGACTCAAAGTTATCCACAACAGAAGAAAGCCACCTGCATTTGTAAAAAAAAGAAAATAAGTCAGAAAAATAGGCAAAGGAAATAGTTACTCGGACTGATGGAAAATGAATGAATGTGATTTTCTTGAATAAAAATGAGTTTAATTGGTTTAGTCTGGATGCATGCCAGTCATGTTGGCATAATTTGAACTAGTGTGAATAGATTTTTCTTCGAACATCCAAGTGGATGAAACCTGCTTGTGATTTAGGGGACATTTTCCCCCTGTGGCAAAGCTAAGTTAACTGAAGTGAAAGGGTAAGCAAAATGTGGCAAATTACATTGAAGTTTTAACAAACAACCTACTGCCATATGTCTAACTGTACAAGAAATGAAGCTTGTTTATGCACAGGATTGTGTCCATGCACACAGCAAAAGCATACAAATACTTGAGTAACCTGCCATATCATGAAAGTTCTTTGATTGGTTGGCTCTGTACCTGAATCCCATCAAATATATGGGGCATCCTGTCAAGGATTGATTTTCATACTGGAAAACAGTTTGACATTGGTCTCTCATTGAGGGCATGTATGGAGAGGTCATTTAATAACTAGGGCTTTAGTAGCCCTTGAATCCTTAGATATTGTTACAAAATTTATTCAGAGAAGATGGTGAGTGAGCTCTAAAATCCAAGGGACATATGTACTTGTACTTGTAAATATTGAAATTGTCTTTATATTGCATCCAACTTGATGGTTTGCTATTGTAAATAATGTTTTCTTCAAGTGTTCTAAGTATATTTTAAACTCAAAGATTTGAGTTTGACATTAAAATTACTACAGCCTAGTCCAAATTGGAAACCAAAGTACTTTTTTTTATATCTAAGTATCTATATTTGATTAAGTTCTAATGAATTCAAAGCAGTATCAAGAAAGTTATGAAGATGTTTCTTGCTGTATTCACTGCAGTACTGTTAGTACCTAGCAAAGAATGTTAGTTTTTAGGCGTCTTCTGTTTGTGTCATGTGTGATGACTAGGGCTGTGACAATATGCCCAAATTATATTGTCACAGCCCTAATAATCACATACATACATGCGTATGTTTGTGTTTTACACATGTATTTACACATTGTATTAAAACACATGTATGTGATTTATTACAAATCACGTACATGCGTATGTGTGTGATTATTAGGGCTGTGAAAATATGATCAGAGCATGTTGTCACAGCCCTAATGATGACTCAAAGCATTTCATTTGAAACCTGTAGGCACAAAGAGACTCCTGACAGAGTGATGTGTTGTGCAGTAAAGTGCCGACATTCATCCGCATGTTGGCACCAGAAGGCTCCCTGGAAGTGCACGAAGAAGCCTGGAATGCCTACCCATACTGCAAGACTGTCATCACGGTAAGCGCCTTACACTTCTTTCATTTACTTTAAATCATGTTCATGTGTTGCATAGGATTCTTGTTCAAGAAAGATGAAACTTTTTTTAGAATCAACATCCATTCTATTTTTCTCTGTGCTGGAGACCTATAGCGTAGTGCAGTAATTGTTCATGTGAGATTTTTAACCAAGGCTTAAATTTGCATGGCACAGATGAACCTAAATTGAGATATGACCAACAGTGGATAAGATTTTGAATTACATCAGAATCAGACTGAAAAAAAAAAGTTGTCTTTGTCGCTAGAATATTTACTGTTGTCAGCTGTTCAGTTAGCAGCTAACGTATTAAGCTTTAGGAACTTAAATTCGAGATACTCCTGTAGAATGGAATGGTATTTTCCTGCTCATGTGCAGCGATATTTCATTTTGATGTTTTTTCCCATTTTGATGCTATGCAAATCTTCATATAAAGGTGTCTGTGTTTTTTCTTACAGCTTTTTACCTGCTGCTATGTAAAATGTTACTGATATTTTTGTGAGTTTTTATAGTTTTTTCTGCAGGTGGATATGTATGGAGAGTTGGGATCCTTGATAAATATTGGCCCTTATATACGTGCCAGTTTCTTTGGTACTACTGTTGCTTGTTTTATTTGTTTTACTTTCCTTTACTTTATTCTTTCTTGCTATGAGGTGAGCCGTGCTGATGTCTTCAATGTGTTTAACCTGCTTGCCCAATTGTCCGTCAGAACCCAGGCTATATGAAGGAAAGTTTTCACATCACAATTGAGACGCTGCACGCTGCTGGCAAGGGCGAGCTGACCAACGTGAGTCCCTCCTCCTCTGCTCCTGCATGGACTTTATTATTTGATCTTTTGTTTGCAGGCGCTGTACATGGCCGCTCTGTTTTATTGCCTTCTTCTAATGGCTTTACCTCTTCCCTAGTTTTTGGTTATGCTTCTTCCTATATGTCTTGACTCATTTTTGTAAATACCGTTAATGTCTTGACTTGGCTCGATGTTGTTTGCTCGCACTAACTTGTGTGTAAAGTTCAGTTCGTTTGTAAAGTTCAACGGCCTGTTCCTTGGGTCTCCGCGTCGATGCATACCGCTAGCTGAAAGTGTGTAGTAGCTCTTTATCACGTTTAATAAGCTGATTTTAGCAGCTAGTGAACATTGTCTTAGTATTTCCCAAAAATTATACATACATCATTTGAAGTTACTTTGCATTAGGATTGTAGCCATTTTAATGGAAACCAATCGAGACACAATCAAGATGCATTGTTTGAAGAGTAAGTGAAATGAAAAAAATAAACAGAAGGCATGACAAATTACTCTCACTTGCACATGGCAAAGATTTCTTGAATTAGGAATAAGTACCTCATTATCTTTGAGATGGTTGCTGTGACACAAAGATAAAATTTATAGAAACGTTATGTGCAGCTGGCGGTTGTTGGGCTTTTACTTCTGAATGCGGGGAAAAGTTCCGTTGCAGGGCGGTTCCTGGACTAGTAAGAGAAAAATGTTGGAGTGCTCAAATGAGAGTTTCAAGCTGACCAACAGCAGTGGTGATGCTTTAGGTAGGCCACAGGATGCTTGACTGTTGTCAAGTTCACCTATGCTGCGAGTTCTGTTCAGTTGACATCAAAGTAGAGATGTGCTGGTTACGAGTGACTTGAAATGCATCTAACATGTGCATTATAAATGTCTTCATATAAATGTAAAATCGAGCCTCCACGTGAATGGTAATTACTGTAATTAACCCCCAGTAGCACCACGCAAGCAATGCATTGTTGAATTAACCAAGTTTTATGCACAGCATTGCTTGTATTCATGTGAAAGTGTTTTTTAGCGTTCAATAAATTTTCTGTTATTCAGCGTTAATCATTCATTGATTATTTTTTACTAATGGTTTGCATTGCTCCACTAATTTTTGGCTTCTAAGTTCTAATTCATACTTCCTTTCATTATACTTTCATTATTAGGAGTGAGTAACCCTGTATAAATGCTACGTTTTTTATGTTTGCTCTTCCTGTTCATATGGTTTTTAAGCGTGAACAAACATCTAATGGAAGATTCAAAGGAACGCCTGCCATGCTGTACTGCCTGCGTCAATACACAGAACTGAACCACCACGTTTTGCCAAGCACACTGCTCCTTTTAACTCGTTGATGCTCAAGTTGTTTGCCTTTGTTACTCACTTTTTCTTGTTAATTTTCGTTTACCGATACAATAATTGTTGCAAACTTGATGCGCGTACTAGCTCAAGAACAGACACGTGAAACTGACTTAGTTTTCAAATTTTAAGTTTTTTAATCGGATTCATGTCTACTTTACTCTAGTCTCAATTTCTCCTTATGTAATGCATGGAGATATTCATTGTCCACTGGTTGAAACTCAGTATTCAGACTTGATCGAATGTTATTTGTGGTCTCGTTTCTCCTTATTTTGTTCTGTGACGATGAAAGCTATTAGCTCACCAGGCCAGCATTTGCATGACATCTACCTCTTGATTAACCAGAGACATTCGCTCGTGTACAGCGCACTCGTACGGTGCTACCGCCGTCTTGTTCCTTCCTTCCCGAGTAGCCCATATACATTGTGCATCCTTTGAGTGCATGCGCTGTAGGCTTGCAGCTCGTATTAATGCCATGCATGGTTCTTTGTTCGGGTCTGCCAGAACCCCAAGTACATGAAAGAGAAGTTCATCATTACTGTGGAGACCCTGCACCTGCCTGGCTACAACACGCACGACAATGTAAGTTGTGGGACTCTCCCTCGTAGGCAGCTCACCTAAATGCGCCCAGAGGCTACGTTAAAGTCCAGCGATTTGTGTCATTGTAAGTTGAGTTAGGTGTAGTGTACCTAACCTAGTGATGTGTATGTGTTAGTCTAGGTAAATTTGAGTTGAGTTAGATGTAGTGTGCATAAACGTGTGATGTGTATGTTTTAGACTAGGTAAATTTGAGTTGAGTTAGATCTAGTGTACGTATATGAGTGATGTGTATGTAGACTAGGTAAATGTGAGTTGAGGTGGAAGGAAAGCCAAGCTGAGTTAGTCGGGATTTCATTTAAGAGTTTTGGGTAGTTCATTCTCATGGCGCTCACGGTGCTGATGTTGATCTAACTGTAAAAACATTCAATTCATAATTTCTATGAAGGCGTGCAAAGAAGCATCAATGAAGTTCATGTCATATTTTGAACGTATGGGGAGGTGCTTTACCTTGGTGCCTGCATGTTCTTCATTGCATTCTTCAACTCCAGTGAAAGAGTAAGCCAAATTGAGAGTTTGAAATGAATGTTTCATAATGTTTCAACGCACTATAATTAAAATTCTGGTGAAAATTTAGCCAACAATTAGGAAGCAACTACCCATTTACTAGAAATAACCAGGTAAAAGATGATATACTAGATTTAACCCCTTCCCCAACAATTATTTTGTTAAAAACGTTCCTTTTTCAGACTAATTTTTTTATTTTGGCTCTATATAGTAGAACCTCACTTGTCAAGAAAGAGTCATTGTCTGATGAGCTGGCAGAGTTATCAGAAGTATTCAAGCTTCTGAGGGAAGGTTCATATTCACTATCTTCCGTTGAATTAGACATTTGGGGTGTAACACTTGAAAATACTACAAAAAAATGAATGCAAATGTCGATGCAAACCACACCCATCTGACGGAGCAAGTCTAGTAACAATGTCCTTGAAATCCCACAGCTTTACCCTATCGCCTCTGTCAGGCGTACGATTTGACAAGAATACTCATTTCACACGTAGAATGACTTACAAAGGCCCAAAATCGACGAGTATGTGCGTGTGTAGCTGGTTTCTGAAGGTAAAGTTTTAGACGAGTGTACTCTTCGACGACTGAAAAAAGAACATTTTGTGAAGACGTGTATACACGTTTCTGCCGGGGAAGGGGTTAAGGTGATAGTGAGTAGGCTAAGGGAAAACGGTTTAGAGCGGAAACTTACGAGGTGTCGGGCAAAATCATTAGCTGAAACTGACTGAGCGTATAGCCAAATAATTTTTAGCTGAAGCTGACTATCCACAGAAGAAAATAGTTTAATTTTCTCCAATACATATTAATTTGAAGTTAACTCATGAAGGTTTTCATCTATGTGTAGCAAAATGTCATTTGTAATGCAGAAAAGGTGTCATCGTTATCCTCAACATTTACAGTACTAAATATTTGCATTAATATGTGATGTATTGTTCACTCTCTGATACACTGACCATCAATTCAACAGGTCAATAATGTAGCTTGAATTTTCATTCAGGCCATTTCATTAGCATTTGCTGTTATTTTTTCAGCTGAAGCTCTGATTCAAGTTAGTGTTTAGTATGAGGCAAATTTGCACTAATTACTTTGATTTAAATTGGCATAAATGTTGTGGAGTGATTATTTACATTTTGTATTGTTACAAAAATGATCTCCAAGCTGCCATTTTTTTGCTCGTTTCTATGTAAATAATATGCTTTTTATACCTACTGAAATAAGTGGTGTTGAGTTCATTTTATGGGAATTTTCATGGTTCAGCTTTTATATTTTTCTCCACTCCGTTTTCAATTAAATTATTTGTTGAGGAATTGTCCAAAAGCTCATTAGGTTTCTACCAAAATTACCGAATATCAAGAGAGTGGCCAATCGACATAAAAACGTGGGCCTGTGAAGAGGCAATAGGCAATAGACGGAGCAGGGTTAGCTGTTCCTTAGGCTCAATGATCTGCTTGAGAAAGAGCTCCGTTACAAAGCCTCTATTTTAAATTTTACAGGCTTGTTGTGAAGCATAATGGAGTTTACATTGAATAGTTTAGTTGAATAGCTATTTGATTCAAGCCAAATGAGGGTCAGTGAGGCAGAGCATTGGCTTTTCTTTGTGTTATAAAGCTACCGTTCTTGGTGAGAGGGTGCGGCCTTTTCAATACTGCTGCTGATATACTAACACAGCTCATCAAAAAAATTGTTTGTTTGCTGAATGCTTACTAAAGCTTTCTTTTAACAGTACATTTTCCATTTTAGTTTGTAAATTTGAAGATAGTGGTGCTTGAAATTAATTATCCAGACACGTCTTTCTTTCAATTGAAGTGTAGATGAAGTTTAAAACATGCCTATATTTAGCATGCTTCTTTCATTGTGTTGTATTACAGCTCAAGATGTCAAGTTTTAGTTCAACTCAATCCTCTGTTGATAAATTTCTTTTACTGCTCACTTGTACTTGCATGATTTCCCAAGTAATTTCTGTGCTGAGCATCCAGTCAATGAACTGGATGTGGTTCTGTATCTCCTATGCATGAGAGATGTTCTTACAGTTCAATTTAGTGGCCTTGTCAATTTTTATTTGCTTGTGAAGACTATTATGTCAGTTTAGAATATTTAAAGATGTAACTTGAAGCATTTTTCATTTAGTCTATCAAATTTTCTTAGTTATCTCACTGTTCTTTCACCATTCTGCTCTTTTTCATGTTAATTAAAAAATGAATATATGAATTTTATAAGAATTTGGAATAAATGTACTGGAATTCATTAGAAGTTCATGTCAAATTGAACTTAGCAGTAATTGGTCATGTGCCAAACTAGTGAATTATCCTGGAACATTTTGTTCTTTTTTGGTATGTTTTTATCTTCATATTTCTTGCATAGTATTTTTCATGACTAAAATGCTGCCTTTCACTGTGTCATAATGCAGTCCTCATTGTGAGGAACTCTCGGGTAGAGTTATATACTGTTGGTATCGGTTGTCATATTTGATGAGTGTTAGGTTCAGTTTAGCTGCTCCCGTCATGGAAAATTAAAGCTAAGTTTATACTCTGCAGTACTAATGCATTACCAATGAATCTCTGTCAATGCAGAAATTCATTCCCGGAGCATTAGCAAAATAATTCGCCATAGTATGAACTACGGTTCTGCTGGGCAATATTTCAATATGTGGTCAAGCTGTTAAGACACCACACCAATTCAATAGTTATAGATGTTTCAGAGTTAGGTTAATTTAAGCTATTCCTGTTATGGAATAGAATTCGTTTAACATTGTGTGCAATATCTTATACTTGATGTACCAATATCTGCTGCTACTAAAGGTGGACACTAACACCCGGCGTGCAGGCTCACGAGCTGACAGGAGAGCGGTTAAAGCTGCGCGAGGTCGTCATGATAGACATCGCTAATGACCCCGTGAAGGCTGCCGACTACAAGCCCCAGGAAGATCCTACTAAATTCAAGAGTGAGAAGACTGGCAGGGGGCCTCTCGTTGGCAAAGGATGGCAGGAGAAGGTGTGTGTTCCATTTATTGTCTGCATTTTTACCTGTTAAATCTTGAGGTCTTAATTGAAGCTACTCATTTCAGTAGCTGTGATTCGTTTTGCAAGTCTGTTGTGCTTTTATAGCAGCAACTAATGGTGATATCCTTGAAATACCCATGGAGTAGATTGGTAGTGAGGCTAGATGTAATCAGACTTATGCTGTTTGTCCTCGTCTTTACCTCAAAGTATTGATATTTTGAAATGGAGTTATAGATGTCGTTAATCCCTAACCAGCACTTCACATGCATATACACTTAAGTTTATTCTCAGTAGTTCACCAACAACTCTATTTAGTTTTTAAAAGAGATTGCTGAACGGTGTTGGTGTACTGAACAAGAAAGTTTTCTCACAGATTGAGCCGGTGATGACCTGCTACAAGCTAGTGACGTGCGAGTTCAAGTGGTTTGGCCTCCAGAACCGAGTAGAGAAGATCATCCAAGACGCCGAGCGCAGACTCTTCACTAACTTCCACAGGTTTGGCAAGACTATGAGCGGTGCTATGAATAGTTAGTTTCCTAATTTAATGCACACTTCAATATGTCTGCTAATGTCGGATGTAAGTTTGCTTTTGTGTTAAAAGACCTGTAGCTCAAATGTTTCTCTGAAATCCTTTTTTTACTAAAATCCTTTTGCGGCAGTGGAAGGATAACAGCAAAGGCTTGCACGTGTTACAGGAAATGTTAGCATTGATATGAGATATCTACTATTTTGAATTCATGATTTCTGGAACTAAACATTGAATGAGTTTTGAATTAATATTAAATTTCACATCTTTACTCACTTGAATGCGTTTCTTGTTTTGTCCACCATTGGTGGTGGCAGGATCAGCACTAAGATTGTTTGTGTTCCCCAGGCAAGTGTTCTGCTGGATGGACAGGTGGCACGGCCTCACCATGGAGGACATCAGGCGGTTGGAGGACAAAACAAAGGAGGAGCTTAGCGAGGTAGGGGCACCGTATGCGCTGTGTGCAAGACCATGGCTAGCTGGTGTGCACTTCTGCTCTGCTTTCACTTCCACTCATTTTCACTTGTATTGATTTTCGAACCAACAACTTTAATCATAGGTGAAAATCATTACTATAATTATCAATCACATTATGCGATTGCCTTGTGGATTTGAGAATGATGTTTGCATAGATATTTATTTCGTCATCGAAAGTTGTCTCACTCGATGAAGTGAACATTACCTAAATTCACTATTACCAAACGTTCTTGATCAATTGTAAATTTGTAAAATGCATGCATAAGAGCGTCTTGTCTGTTGGTATTTGTAGTCGACGTCTATTAACGTTTATCTATTTTTATTGTTTTTGTTTGCTTTGAAAGTTTCTGTAGGGTTGTAATATAACGAAAAGTACATAACGTGAGCAGCTTCATTATTCCGTTATACATATATTCTTCGAGTTAGTTTAAGAGCTCTTGTTCATTGTGAAAAATGTATAAGGTTTTTTCACTTGCTCACCATTTTCTGAGAGTTCTACTTCAGGAATACTAATTCATCAAATTCAGACTGGTGACTTTCTTTAGGTTTAAGACTGAGGAAAAATATTTTCATTCTTTCTCTATAATGCTTCCATTTTTTAGAATGCATCCTTCTATTTGTAACTTGCTTTGAGAAAACACGTCATTGAGGCCATAGCTGGCACTTCTGAGGTTAATTTCTCATACACCCTGTGAGGGTCCGAGCTGAAAGTTAGGTTGGCCTTTTTTCATTAAAATAAGTTTTTTTTTTTGTTGTGTTAAGAACCACTATTTTTAGGTTCACTGCTGTTCTGTTTTTCTTCACCCACTACTTTATACTTCATATTTTATCTTGTTTCATAAACTTCTTTCTCAACTTGCTGTTTCTATGCCTCTTCATAAATTCCGCGTACCCTTATCTCCGTGCTAAATGGGGCCTTCCCCTCTTCGGAAAATTTTTTTTAGCGGTTAGGGATGCTTAAACTAACATGGAATCTAATCTTCCTCTCATTAGAACGCTTTTTTTATAACGGTTAGGGAGGCTTAAAATAACATCTAATCCTCTTGTACACCCACAGCAAATAGTACAGGGTCCTGTGCGAGGCATGAAGTGCGAGTGAAGTCTAGTCTGGAGACGCCCTTCCAGCGCCTGTGCCCTGGTCTCTGCCCGCTCGGGTGACGGCAGCGGCCTGCACTTGGCGCCCTGCAACCTGCTATTGACGTCCTACACTCTGTAGCAACCTTTTCACCGTCTGCCCAATTCCTTCTTTTAGAGGCTCCCTTACTGCCACTTTTGACGCCCCTCATCAGTTTTAGTACAACGCGCTCGTGCAATACAATGGCAGCCTGATCCCGTCACTGAGGGCTTGCTGTGCCAGTAAATGATGCTCCTCCTCCTACTACCACCACTACTTAGTCATTGGTGCTAGTGTGCCGCGGCAACAGCAATGTCCCTAATCTTGGCCTAACGATAGTGCGTGATGCGGCGCTATTTCTGCTATCTCATACGCACACCAAAATTGTATTACGCTCCACATTCTACACGAAATTCACAGCGGACATGCGCCTCTGACGATGTGAATGAACTCCAGTCTGCCTTGACGCACTCGATAACTGCTTCCAATCTCTTCTTTAGTAATCCGTAACTTCTATTATCATCATCATCTTTTATTAAATCCTGCACTGTATAAACAAATCTCTCGTCCACCTAAACTTTTACATTTTACGGAGGTATGTCTTATTAAAATACAAACATTTCTTGGTAGTGTATCTCCTCAATAAAATACAAACTAAGCATTGTCGTTATTAATGGGACTTTCAGCGTTAATTAACGCTTTTCCCCCTTACATTTCATGAAAATCGTAAAAATACCCATATTTTTGAGTGAATAATAACTTCTGTTAAGTGTTATTAAATTCGAACTCTGGATTGTGCTTTTACGTCTCGGTAAATTTAAATTAACTAGTTTTAATCAGTTAAAATTTGTCTGGTCTTAAAGCCAAAGCCTGGTATTCCACTATTCTCAACTGAAAAAACTATTGTCTTAAGTTTCTCTCGAAGTTTGTGCTCATGGCGCGCACCATTCACAAGAAGCGTTGCATCAGTCTGCCTTTCTACAAGCAATCAGAAACTAAGAGGGATATATCTTTGAAAGCATGTAATTATTACGAATGAAATTAGGACCCAGACTTGCACAGCACAGGTCGGTGATCCTCAGTTGACCATCTCATGTGTATTATTTTAACATGCGCGCTGAACTCGGCAACGAGCACAATCCATCTTTCCTTCCACCGCGGTAAAAACAAGCTTCATCATCTACCGCAAGTAGACTTGCATTGACATGCAAACTCGATAGTACGAGGTCAGTTGTAGATTAAATTTTGTACTTATTTTGTTTTGGCCACTCGCCACACTCGCTTCTACATTACCACTTGAGTATAAAGAAATCGGATTATTCTGGCATACATACGAGCAATAAACCTTGTAGGTGTTATTGATTTCTGGTTCATCAATTTACTCTGTAAATTACAACTAAGATCTTGTCGCTATTCGAGGAACCTGTATCTTGAATAATGCCTTAATCTGTTTCTGCATAAATTGCGCGATAAGGATATATGAAAACTTTAATCGATTATCAAGTTAAACACTGCGTAATTTTCCTTTCATGATTTCGATGTTCCTCATTACTTCACTGCATTTTGTTATATCTGAACTTCAAACTTGCCCACTATTGAAGCATGACTTCCTTGAGGTAAGCGGTAACCGGGCTTTGTTTCCGTGCATGATCTGTTGATGATAATTTACTGGGACTTGGATCGAGTAATTTTTTCTGTGAAAAACCGTGTTCAGTTCTGTCACAATTGCGTGTTAAGAGTTCTACAGGAATATTGGAATCGGCGCACGGCTCATTATAGCAGTCAAAATCGCCTTGAGAATAAAACACTGTGAAATTTGAACCTTTCCATCATGGTATGACATCGCTACATCAATGCAAACTTTATTAAGAGAAAGGAATATCACTAGACTTTGATGATGCAGATTTTGATAAGCGTGCCTGCTGATGAGTTGCTTTGAGTGAGGGTTTCCTTCTTCTGAATTAAGAGGAATAATATCTTGAAAGATACGTAAATGCATGTTGAAAGCGTTTGTGTGTGCGTGCGTGCTTGTCTATTAAGTCCACAATTTATTTCCTAGAAGTTATTAGCTAGCTTCACGAGTAACAATTCCCATATTGGGCAAGTGTAATCTGTTTTCTTAGCACCGTGAAGTACTTGTTAGACGCTGAAGAGCTTAAGTGTGAGTGGTGCGGTTGTGTTGCATGTTCAACAGTTTCTTTGTTGGTATAACAGCTGTCAGTATATTTAAAATGCCGACAATTGAGCGTTTTCCATTCTTGGAGACGCGTAAACCAGGTTTCTTCTAATTGCGCATGGAATTGAGTATACTGAAACTATCAGAGCCTTGAAAAATATTACGATTACCAAACTGATGGGTACTTTAGTGGCAGGAGCTACGTTTTGTACTGCTTGTGTTGCTCCCTTGGTGGAACGCAGACGGTGGGGAAAATATTCCAAGATATTCTGTGTATTTATTAGCGAATTTCGTACTGTTCATGGGTTTCTTTTCAGCACGTTGCTTTAAGTTTCTTTCGTTATTGTGGATGGATTGCTTTGTGTTAGGATTTTCTTGTAGTTATGAGGTAGGATGACCCGTTTTGTATTCCATTTGCATCCTTTGTCTTTTGGCCCTGCCAGGTTGTAGATCAGTGAGAACGTCTCACTATTCAGCTTTTATTTATTCAGAGATGCAGCTTCCCATGAAGTTTATTTTTGCTCATTCTTTTCACACTTTTTGTATTGCTTAACGTTTGAGGATGTAAATTTTTTTGGTAAGATGTTGAACGTAAGTAGTGAACTTTATTATTTATTTACATAACGTGCAGTATAGTTTTCAGTGTAGAATATGCCGCGGGTTTGATCAACGTTATGGTTGTGTCTGTCAGTAAAAAAATCAAGTGGTTTGAATATCGCATTCGTGACTTTTATTCGTAAATAAACAGCTGTTTAATGAAGCTTTCAAATGAACTTATATTAGTATTATTTACAAAGTTTAATATTATATGCAATTATTAAAACTGTAGAAGTGTGACTGGGTGTTTAAATGTATTGGTTCTTCGTAAAATGTAGAACTGTTGCTTTTGGGAAATGGTAAACTTATAAACTGGGTTAAGCTAATGATTCATCAATTACGCAAGGTCTGTTTACTCAAGATCTGCGCCGCTAACTTTTTTTTCAATTTTTCTGTGCGTAACTTAACGTTATTTGTGTAGGTGTGGGTGGCGGAATCATTCACCTTATTCCCTCTAACAATCGTGAGTTGTGCACCGCCAAATAAATTCGTACTGGTGCATCATGGATGTCGATAAATCAAATGGAGTACTCGAGAAGAGTTCGAAGTGGTTATTGAGCGACTTCCACCAGTAGGCACTTGGTGCAAGGTTCACCTTCCAATGGATGAGATAAATTACCTTCAAATCCTAAAGTGGAAATAAATCCTCAACCGTGAAATTCAGAAAAATTTTGCTGCGCCCTCACTGGAGTGCATGGCTGACGTCTGGTAACGTTCTGAAATGTCAGCTCCTGTTTGTTCTCCACTCTCTCTGGAGTGTGCTAGAATGGCTGACGTCAGGTAACGTTCCAAGGCCTGCCTGAGATCGCCTGTCGGCAGGACATCATAACATTCCTGTCCAACTGACGAGGAGGCCTCAATCTCCTCGCACGTAAGAAGTCATCGTCTCAGTACCCTAAATCCTGGCATAACTTGGGAGATGGTAAAAAGTTGCAGGATTTTGATTCACTAAATTTGCCGGGTATTTCTAGTACCAGACATTAACCAGAGGTTAGTGTAGGATGTATATGAATTCGCGTGTATGCGAAAGCTCTAGTATGTGCATAAACTTCGAAAAAATTCCTATATGCATTAGTTTTTTGTCTTTTGTAAATGACAAATCTGAATAAATGTTATTTTCTGAGTTTCTTTTGTGCGGTCTTAAAATTTTATTATTCGTTTTCATCATTTGTGACTGACTTAACTTCAGATTTTGCTCTAGAACTATGAATTGAGTTTTTCCTTGTCACCAAAAAACAGTTTTCCAATCTCCTTCAGACTTCTTGATTAAATGGCATACTTGCATGTACCTAAGTTTGTATGCTCTTGGTATTTTTGTATTTACCTTTCCATACTTATTTATTATATTTTTTCCATAGTTTACCTAAAGTGTTTTAATTTGGCCCCCACCATCAATTCTTGGCATCATGAATAGTCTTGCTGCTGAAAGCCATTGTTTATTTGCTTTTC
This sequence comes from Platorchestia sp. MABIK, assembly GCA_014220935.1. Classification (NCBI taxonomy): domain Eukaryota; kingdom Metazoa; phylum Arthropoda; class Malacostraca; order Amphipoda; family Talitridae; genus Platorchestia; species Platorchestia sp. MABIK. The sequence continues at coordinate 108,670 of JACJUY010000181.1, read as the reverse complement.
AGGTAAAGAAGATTTTAGTACTGATGAATTTCAGTACTATTGATGCAATTCTGCAATACATTTCTATTTTCTGTTATGAAATAATGGTTCAAGGGTTAGATCAAAACTGGAATTTGTGTTTTATTTTTAGACAAATGGAAATGAGACGATTTGATGACTTTATAGTTTGTCTGACAGGCTTATCGTTAATCGAGCGGTCGACAGAGTTGCGATGTCGTCAGCATTGTTGCGAGTGCACGAGACACGAGCGCGGCAGCAATTGTTGAAGATTTCGTGTCTTTTTTGGCGTAGATTATCGTGAGTAATAAGGTAAGATAAACGATTTTTCTCATATTTCAGTTGTATTCCAGGAAAACGCAGAGTAGTCTGTATTGTGAAAGATGTGCTACTTGGCAAATAAGGAGCTGAATTCGTTGTAAAAGGAGAAAATACGAAGTTGTTATTAGTGAGAAATTTTGAAGTGACGTGTTTTCTTATATTACGAATGCCATGTCGCGATAATGGGAGCAAATGTATAAGTAGTTAATTAAAACCAACTGCATGAAGTTCATTCTAAAATACATCATAAATATGATCGACGTTATCTTTGCGTCTGTTATAAAAGAAGAAATGTTCTAAATGTCTCAGTTGGAAATGTATAAGTATGAGGTAGACCACGAGAAGGTAGAGAAATATTGGCAGCTTAGGTACTTACTTCAAAACGTTTTTCCGAGCGGGGCTGTTGGAGAGCAGAAAAGGATGGCATGGAAAGGTACTGGCTATCTGAGATACTAGAAAGCTATATATTTAGTGGCTTAGACCTATGACCAGTAAGTCATAGGTTTGATGGAGTATGTAAGTAAAGAAGTGACTGACATAAAATTAATTCGTTCCCCATTTCAGATTATTAATGTATCTGGTTTCTATCTATTGAAAATTATTTATAACTTGAGACAGACATAATTCGCGTCAAACCCTGAACGCTTGGATGACTTTCTTCGAGGAGACGATTCTGATTTATTTTGATGCTTGTGCTCATTTTCTGTTTTAGGTCTTGTGGACATGAACTTTCTTTTCTGTTGTGAATAATTGTGAAGTAGTTGACACTTCTCACCAGGCAGGTAGCAATTTCCAGTTCCACGTCAGTACTGTTTCCACTGTAGAATGGTAAATAAACTCTTCCATTAGTGAGAATGTTTCACACGTGAGGATGTAATTTTGTCTTAAAAGTCCATCCGTTAATGAATTTCATCAAAATTTTGGTCGTTATGAACAAAAGATGAATACTAAGATAAAATTCTGTTATTGCATCTGATAAACATAGCTGTGTTAGCTTGACGATGTATGTTGTACGCAATCTAGAACACGAGCAACATTGTATATTGTAGGTTGAGTGCCATAGTCGCTATAGCCTATAACCAAATGCAAGGAGTGCCAGGTGCTAGGCCGGCACTGGTGGTAGAGCCTATGGTGTAGACTAGCGTTGTTCTAGAAATAGTGACCGCACCTCTATTTATATAAAGCTGTGAGCCGTCAACAGATGTGACTAATAGCCACGAACCTACGACGGGTATAACTAATTTTGAGTCAACGGTTGTGAATCGTTAACGAGTAGTTGGCTGATCTAGTAAACCATGACCGCATCTATAGTGAACCGATATTGACTTGCAATCTAACTAGTGCTGCAATGCTCACCGACTGTGCTGTAAACTGTTTGCATGTAGAACTAGTGCCAGTTGACAGTCATGAATCCCAGGCAGCTTCGTCTGGTTTAATTAATTCAAATGAATCGTTACAGGTACCTCATGGTTTAACTGTTGGTTAACGCAAGCGGTTGTCCAGTGACTAGATAATCATTCCAGAAGTCTTTGTGTACTGAATTTAAACCTCTGTGTCCTTAGTGTAATTTTGTTAATACTACATGCTTACTATGTGTGTTTTGTTAGAACACTCAGCAGTTCAATGAATTTTAATCCCACCTTTTCAGAGCTAAGAATGTCGAGGTAATATATTCTCATTGATGAACGGGGGGTTTCAGTTCGCACGAAGAGATATTGGGCTTTTTGTAATAAAATATTGTGATGTATAGATTGCAATACTATTGCAATCTATATTTTGCAAAATACTAGTGGTTTACTAGATACTTAGTGGTTTACTTAGTAGTGGATAAATAGTGGTTTACAAAATACTAGAGCGATTGCAAAATACTAGTGGTTGAAACAAATTCAAGTTACTATTTATATCAAAACTAATAACATTTTCAAGTTAAGCTCTGCGAAAATTCAATGAATCCCTAATTTTGCAAGGTATCCGAATATGCATTTTTTTAGTTTTCTAAAGCCGGTAGCATTTCAGATATTTTTAGCGCATAGTTTACCACTCATTGATGATACCTCTTCGTGCGGACACGTTCAAATCTTCATAAATGTTACCGCATTTTTGACTAATACCTGGGCTGTAATTCATAGTCTTAATTCATCAGTGATCCCGTTTTCCAACTTTTCCGTAGAATTTCGGTGTTCGAGGCATTTTAGCACATTTACAGAGGCAACATCTGTGTTCAGCGTACAATTACGAATAATGCGCGTTATACTTGAGTGTTGAAAGATTTCACATCGTAGTAGTTAGCCGAGGCTCTTTTAACTATTTATAACTGTGAAAAACTGTTGATACAATCGTTACTTTATTAGCGGAGTGTGCGACGTGTGTGTATTGTACGTTGCCGAGAGCATTCAAATAACTAACTGAGCAGATCTACACTACTTTCATTGTTCACAATGTTGTCGGAATCATGAGTTGGCAGACCTCATTTTCTTGTGATGGTTACACCTGTTTCTTTATTCCAAGCACATCGACTGAGCCCTCATGTACGTAGCCGGCGAAAATTTATTTAATTTCTGGTAAGCTTTCCGGTTTAATCGTTTAATGCTTCCCCGCATTAAAATGGCTTGTGCCATTTCAGGGATCAACTTAGAATTTGCTCTAATTGCTTTCTCTCTACTGCCTTGATTTTATCTATGAGAATCAGCGCTCCCAAGGGGAAAATGTGTGGTCCTGAGTTGATTGTTAGGCAGGTCATCTTTTTATAGAAATAAAATGTGACTTCTTTTAGCAAGACCCATCTCTTGTCGTTCATGTTGTACTACTTTCAACACCTACTACTTCCTACGTCAACTTTTATATTTGTTCATGAACTTCTTTCTCAACTTACTGTTTTTATGCACCTTGTACACGGATTTCCCGTTCCCTTATCTCCATACTAAATGCTGCCTTCATCCTTCCTCTCTTTGAACATCTGTGTTGCGGTAAGAGGCAAAAACTAACCTAATCAATCTGCCATCTTACTCATGTTGAAAAATTTATTGAATAGGAATGTGATGAGAAAGAGAGAAGGGAACCATTTAATATGCAGAAAAGGGAACGGGACACCGTGTCAGGTGCGTAGAAAGAGTAAGTTGAAAAAGAAGTTTATGAGCAAAACGAAAAGCTTGGGGCGTAGCATTTTCCCTCGGCGAGTGCAAATTCCCATGGATACAGTAGTTGCATCTTCCTAAGAGGGAAATGTGTTCAGATTTATTTTGCTCCAATTTAAATTCGTTTCTCGGATAGTATTTTACAAGCGAAATATTAAAATACAGTGAGCTTTGATTTTAATTATAGAGTCGTTTTCCGCCAATTTGTTTCACGATGGTAAAATTTTGTAAAATCTATGCATTTAAATTTCATGTTTCAAATGTGAAATAGAAGGCTACCTCTATTTAGAACGGCCACCTTCTAGAACAATTCTTCAACCCTACTTATTTAACTACTCTCAATTAGCATAACTTCAGCCGTTTCTAAACCGTCTTCCATTACATGGTCGTATTTTTTTTGAACAATTATTAGCGAATAAATGCGACGCAGCTGATGCACTGAAATGCAGCTACAATGGCTCGCGTACTGGAGACTGCAAGATGCATCTACGACACTACGAAGAAATTGCATCTCTTGGCAACCAAACATGACAGCTCGTTTCATGCAACGCACATAATATTCTTAATTGAAATGAAAGATATTGTTCGTGATTTTCTGAAACTTATCAGCAGCACCGAAAAAAAATAGAAAGAATTCTACGTGCTCAGCTGCACGGCAGAATGGTTTCAAGACGAAATCGTGTTGTTGAAAAGAAAAGATGACTAGAGAACTAAACTTATAGCAGACCTGTGAAAATCGTGAATGAATCGAATTGCAAGATATTCGTAATCAAAATTTATAAACGATGTTTGACATAAATGATCGTAATCAAAATTTAAAAATCATTTACCATAATATAGTATCAAACTCAACAGCGTACATAAAAAACCTTTCCAAATTTAGAATTGCAGAGAAGTAATGGCTCCACCATAGCATAGTGACTATCATTTCGTACCGTACTGAGAGGCTAGGAAGTAGACGCTCGTATGTGCCGAAAATCTTTTTCTCACTCTACCTCATCGTCAGAACGAAGAGAAAAATGAGTCGTACAATCGAATATGAACTAGCGCATTCATGCTATCAAAAAAATATTTACGGCGAACTCGACTTCTATGCCACAATAGCGAGTGCGTCAAGTTGCAGTAGCTGTATTACTCTAACTGCTGGACCTGCCACACGTAACCCAGCAGCACAAGGTGACCATGCTACGATAATAAATGGCACAGTTCTCCGACACAATTGTGTGTCGCATAAATTCGATACAAGATGAACCGAATCAATCCGGATACAAAAATTATGTGAAACTTCGATTCATCGAGATCGAACATGATACAATACTCAGCAACAAAGCCGTTGAATGATAAGCGGTGATAGTAAACCATAAGTTAGCTCCGATCTCCCTAGCAACACCAAAGGTGTTTCAAAGAGAGGAAAGATGAAGGCATTTAATATAGAGTTGAGGGAACTCGGAATCTATGCATAAGGTGTGCCCACACTCTGCACACAGATACTGAGTTGAGAAGGAAAGTTATTTAACAAGATAAAAATTGATAAAATCAAGAGGCGCGGAAGAACAGGGCAGCAGTAAACCAGAAAAAACGTTCCTTACAAAACGAAAGACGTATTCTATTTCAACAGAAGTCTACCGAACTTTCGGCTTGGTAGGCTTTTAAATTACTAATTACCAAGCAGTGGTAATAGCTTGCGGACTGTCCTACAAGTTAAACATAACAAGCACGTTAGCACAGCAATTATGCACGAGTGAGAGTCGCTCAGGTAACACTTCGACCAATTCAGTTAAAAACTACAGAACCACAGAAAAAGAATCAGGCTAGCTGATCTAGTCCCTCATTTTCGCTGGTACTGAGCACTACTCAAATTAAGACATGCACAAGTGATTTTCTGACATTTCTGCCAATGGCCAACATGTTTCTCGCAAGTCTCTATTTTTGTCCAAAAATTTACGAATAAATTCCTGAATGTACGCAGAATGGTATTCAAGACTAAGATCATGTGTTAGTTTACCTAACCAAAACAAAGGATTTCAAAGAGAGGAAGGCCCCATTTAATATGGAGTTAAAGGGAACGCGTAATCTACCTACAAGGTGCACAGAAACAGAATGTTAAAGAAGTTCATGAAACAAGATATAAGTTGAAGAAGAAAGTACTAGGAGCTAAAAAAACAGGACAGCAGTAAACCGGGAAATGATGGTCCATAATAAAATAACAAAAAACCTATTCTATTTCAACAAAAGGAAGGCCTACTTAACATTTAGGTCGGGACTTCACACATTCCCACTGAGAGCACTAATTCCCATAGATACAATGGTAGCATCCCCTCGTGAGGAGCATTTACTTCATATTTTGACACCTTAACAAAATTAGAACATTCGAGCATAAAGTGAAACGAGTACAAACGAGATTAGAATACCAGAAAGCACACCACGCACTCAGAAACGTAATATATGATTGAGTGCTCAATCACTCATTTGCGCTGTACAAGAACTCGCGTGCGATACCAATTTCCCAAATAAAAACCATTTAAAAAAAAGCAAATCACAGTTCTAAATATTTTATATCAACCTTTCTGTCCAACGTATAAGATCGTTATACGTCTTCCCTAAACGTCTATTTCGCAAAAAAAATAATGTTCACATCATCAAAAACAATTTAGATGGGAAATGAAAATCTTACCCTAACTTCACCAGTCATCAGAAAGGCATTTTCTCACATGACAATGCTAGCGTTAGCATTGCTGACTGGCTTAGTGACACAGTAACCTTAGGAGAGAGCATAAAATTTACCGATCTTTATAGTCTTACTATGAAACACTGAGATAAGTCAAGGATAAAATTTATGATTAGAGAGGGCTCTCCTTTATGGGATTTTGCAATAGTGCTTCTCATTATTTGTACGAGACAAATCAAATGTATCGACATGCGCATATTCTCTGTAAAGGCTCAATTTCAGTATCTCTAAACCAATGATGGACGTCAGGAGCACTCTGGGAAAAGAAAGTTCTAACATTTTCAGGACATTTTCCAACCTTATATTACAACCTTCGTAGTTCGAATAGACATACGGAAGAAACCCGTTGCAACAGAAACGCAATAAAATTCTGTATTGCTTCATAGTGGAGTTAGCGGATCACAGGTCTATGCTCTTCATTAATTGAGGAAGCGTAAGATTTCAAGAGCATCGCAACACTCGTTCCTTACTGTTTTAAAAATAGTAAATACATGAATATAATAATGTAATAAAATTATGAGTAATACAATGAAGAAATGCACAAAAATCAAAGTTATAGGTCAATTTCATATAATTATATTTTTCATCTTTTTGAATTTCATTACTTTCGTAATAAAAATCTGCATTTTACACATGAATTTTACTGCTTATTTGATAAAAAACTTTCATCATTTCAAACCGTGTTCATAGGAAAGACAAAAAATTACCAATACTTCCTAACACTGACAGGATCAAAATCCTTTGAACATTAAAAAAATCCTCCTTTTACACACTTCGTTTTCCAATTCGCAGAAACTGAAAGAAAACATGTGCATAGATTTTTGGGTATTCCGTCGCAGACTCACAGAAGAGAGACTTGCATTTAAGCAGCCATCTTCCCGGGACCACGTGGCCACGAGCAACTTCTCATCTAACAGAACATACGGCAGGCAAAAGGTGGCAACTCGCAGGACCAAGAAAGTTACTTGCAAATAAAACACTGGAAAAAGCTTTGTATGATAGATGTTAAGCATTGCATTTACAACATAAATCACATTAAACAAAATGTGAATACAATGAAAGACATGAGCTATCTGCAGTAAGTGAATAAAAGAACATTCCATATTAACTTTTATCACTATTCCCTTAGTTACCATTGCTAATAAACCTTGTTAAATCGTAGCTGCAATTGAATTAACTCAAGGTTGGCCTACAACAGAAACATAAAATTTACTTTACCAAGGAACTTCTTCAATGAACATAAATGGTAAATTCATCCTAAAACTTGTACAACAACAAGTGAGCTACACAAGTGGAATGCAGAGCTACAAATGTTCTCTCAAACTCTGAACCCACATACAGATTCATAAAGTCATGCGTAATTTCCAGTGAGAAAAACCACTTTCATGTGAATCAGGTAAAAGTTGGATATTCTATAACTCTAAATGAACCTAAAGAAATTTAAATTGAGTATTTTAGTTACTGGAAATGAAGTGTCAAGTAAAGAATTAAACTTAAAAATTTAAGTCTGCTTTACATGCTCAAAAATCAAGAGCATATATAAAACATAGGCTATATACATTGTAAGTTTTAAATTTTTTGAAAAACGCCTCACTACATAGGTAAATGTACTTACTTGGGCCTCTTGACTCAAAAACCTCATTCATTGATAAGTTATTGGTTTTAATGCATAAATCAAAGGTAAAAAGCACACTGAAAATATAAAATATGCAACATTTCCAAAATGAATTTCCGTTTAAAAGTTTTCACAAGAGGAGAACACTAGTCACGAAGGTCATCCATCCACACAGTACCACACACAAAACTCACAACACAGCAAATGGCTGATGTGAAGAAAGCATATCTTTGTACAAAAAATCACTTCAAGTTTATAACACAAAGAAAAATTCAAGAAAGAACTGCACACCATGACACAAGGTATCACACCAAACATGGTTTATATAAGGGTAATGACTAACCTTGTCTTTCCTTAATTAGTTTAGAATTAATGTTGAAGTTTGGCCCTGAAATATTACCCAAGTATAAATAACCACTACAGTGTAATGGAAAACAACAGTTTGAATTAGTTATGTTAATTCCTCTATCCCAGTTATAAATTATCTAGATTGACTATAAATATTTGGATTGATGGCAAAACATACAGCTGTTTTTCCTTCAGCCAATACATAGCCGATTCTCTCCACAAATGTTTTTTTCCAATGCTATGGGTAGCATCAATATGTTGGTCACAATGCATGATATATGACAATAATAAAAGCTGTAACAGTCTCATAGCTATGTGAACATCCCCATTGAGAGCACTGGTGAACTGTTACCTGATAAAAATATTCTTGTGGAAAATTTGGATATATGAATGATTCAGAAGATAGAAGCATAACCTTGCTTGCATCACAGGGCTTTGGTGCTATAATAAAGATATTTGAACAACACTAGGACCTAACAGCTGAGGACTTGAGAGTCGCACCTTCAGTCAAACACATGAAATTATAGCACAAAAACCCTGAAAGTACTATGTTAGAGGCTAAATTTGAATGATGATGCCTTATCTAGAGTGCAGCAACTGTTGCAGTCAGCCGGCGCCTTCACACACCTCCCCGCCGCCGCCGTCATCTGCAACACACAGAATGTTGACCTCAAACTCCAAAAAGCATCTCACTTATATTTATGGAAATAGAATAGGTAGATTCGGTGTTTGAGAAAAATATTCTGTCCTCCAGAGAAATCAATTACAACATCCAGAAAATTACACTTTATCCCCTTTGAAATGTTTGCAATCATTTTTTAAATTTGAAAGACATTTCATTTTTACAATGAAAGATGAATTAAATACATATAAAAAAATGTCTGCTACCACTGCTATGCTTAGCAACTTTCAGTAATTCAACAAAATGTGGAATGCTCAGTTTGATAAAAATCTAAATCAAACAGCATTATACTTGAAATGATCAGTGATGCAAACACTTAAACTTTAAAATTATGGAAAAGTGCAAGATCATTTTCAAATACCACAAGCATTAACATTGGTACAAGTAATATACAGTTGGATATATACTACTCATGGTATGCTGTTCTGTTCATAGCTGTAAGTCACAGTACTATTTTCTTCCAACTATATTCTCAGAGGAGTACCTAATTCTTTCGGGTAACATTATTTGTTATTTATATCAATGAAGTGTATTATTGCATCTCTAGAATGTTCAACATTTTTTACCCAAATTACTATTTACTAAGGCACTGATAAGAAGCAATTCATTATTCAATCAAATATACACAAATTCACCAAATTTTATACATCCACTTGATATGTGTAGCCATTATGCAAGTGTATTATGCAGAAGTTAAGCTCAAAGCAGGAATAAGCTTTATAATTTTCACCAAGATTCTCTCTTATACTTAGCATCAGAAAATCACTATTATTTTATAATAGTGATTTTAAATAATGTAGCCACGTCCATCCGTCAGTCCCTCCGTCCGTGTGACCCCCTCTTGATTGTGGTATCCACAATACGCTATCGGCTTATTTTTAGAATGAATAGAAATTTTCTATGGAGCTTTTTCTGTTGAAATTCATCATGTTGTTTTGATATTTTTAATTGATAATGCAAAAACAAATGTTTTAAATTTGTTCGACCAGTAACCTGGCTACCACTGGGTATAAGGCCCAAGATTTTGGAACTTGAGTTATTGTTTTCAAAATTGTGATTTTCTTGGAAAGCTTCGAGCTTGGAAAGCTGTTGCTCGCCAACGAAAAGCTAGAGCTAAATTGACCCATGACCGGCGTTTGGAAATTCTACGGCATAATGCAGAGAAATACCGAGTAGCTAAAGAGAGCTTAAGACATGAAAGAAGCAAGGAAATTCTTCGTCATATCGCTGGACAACATTGAGTGGCACGAGAGAATTCAACTCAAGAAAGAAGGGATGAAATACTTCAGATTAATGCCGACCAGCACGTGTGCACTAGTAGACTTAAAACACAAAGCCTGCTGACATTGAGTGGACTCTAGCCTAAATCCCCCTATCTATTGCTGATATGGTAGAAATGATGGAAGCACTAGTACAGTACAATTTAGGAAATTGAACAGTTTTTCTCTATGAAATATTCAAAAAAATACTTCAGGAGTAAAATAAGCTCTGAAGTATTCACAACATGTTTATAACATTCAAATAAACATTTATAGCCTTAAAGTTTTGGGAATTTAATCATAAAAAACTGTCACTCACTTTTTTTTAGAGGGGGGTGGGTTTGGGGATGGATATTTCATACATTTGCAAGCTTTTACCATTTCAGTACCACAAATTTTGAGTTTAAAACTTGTATTACAATTAATATACATTTTGGAGATAACTTACAACCAAGCTTAACAGTTTTTCCAGACAATAGTTACAACTCACCATTGTTACTACATATATAATAAGCAAAATTTCAAGAATAATACTTACTACATTAATTTGGTGAAATAATACACCTAAAGGGAATGCCCTTCTTAAATTAGTGAGTGGCAACTAGCTCAAACACTATTTCACTAGCTACCACAGTAACTATATTCAAGTTATTTTTTGTTTTGCTTCCTGGTTAAATAATTTGAGGAATCTTTCAACATTTTAGGATTTACAGTCTATCAGTGGTAAAGCATCTATTAATCAGCACTGACAAGAATTGGCACCTTTTGTATGAATAAGCATCACCACAGAGTGAAAATTGCTAATCTGAAGGCAGAACTAGTTGTGTTGTGGGAGCATATCAACAGCCGCTCTTGCAAATATTTTAAAACTTTCTTTTATTCAGAAAACCTTTCTTTTGAAACACATTGACTGCTGACAGCTTCAAATAGTTTAAATGCAATGATACTATACAAAGTATGAGCAAGTTTTGGTTAGGTTTTATGTTTCATTTCATTATTTGGACATAATGCTACCTCTTTTTAATTTTTTTCCCAAATAGGACTAATTTCAAAAACTGTCTTATACTTATTTCATTGAAATTTACAAAAATATTCATTCTAGGTTGATTATACATTTAAATAAATTTTGTTTCCAGTGCTTCAAATAGTTCAAAATTAGATCAGATTAGTTTGAGCATTTCTAACCAAAACAAAGGTGTTCCAAAGGGAAGATGGATGAAAACACTATTTAGTATGGAGTTAAGAGAACAGGCAATTCACAAATAAGGCATGTTCCTACACAAGATGCCCTGGGCATAAAAGTAGTCAGTGTGTCAAGCAGCAAGTTTATGAAACAAATAAAATTGAAGAATAAGGTAGTAGATGCTGAAAAACACAAGATTATATTAGTTGTTAGTTTTAGGCTCCCTAACTGCAACAAAGGTATCCCAAAGACAGGAAGGAACAAGCCTAGTGATGTACCGATGTATCGGTATCGGCAAGTATCGGTCATTTTCCTGGTATCGGTATCGGCAAAATTCGGCCGATACTTTACCGATACTTTTCAATAATACGTATTTTATCATGAAAATGAATGTCATAA
>JACJUY010000181.1:69788-90251 GCA_014220935.1 Platorchestia sp. MABIK | reverse complement strand
CATTATCAATTTTGCTCAAGCTGCAACTGCCACCTGGCAGAGATGTTAGGTTAAAATGGATAAGATTACATTGTTACTTAGGCATGTAATCTAATGCATCCACCATTAGATGCCAGTTGCAGTATGATAGAACAATTGAATTTCTCAGTAAAAGTGGTGCAATACAGTTGCAACCAATGCACTCATCAAATTAGGAAAAAAAGTTTAATTCAATGCTTTGTAAATTTTGTTAATAAATTTTCAATATACAAAAGTAAATTTAATAAAATATTTTCTTTAGCCATCATTTCAAACAAATCTACTACGTTAAGATGGTTGTCTTAGAGTTAACTGATATTTCAAATATCTAGTTAAGTAATGATTTGCACATTTTAATAGCTTAGTTACAATTGTGCACTGCTACTAAAACTTTCTCTTTCTTCCTTAATCTTTGCTTTTACAATTTCTTGCTAACATGATTGTGGAATTCAGAATTTGCTTCAAGTAACAACTAACTATAAATTGATAGTGATTGATAGCATTATTAAGTATTTACATAAATAACATTAAATAATTTACAACTCATAAGGCAACAGAAAGTTCTGAATAGAAACAACGGAGCTCATGAATGACACTATTATTGACAGCATGACAAAAAGAATTATGAACCATACTCTATACTGCAGTTTCATTTGAGCCCACACTAGATTCTAACTTGAAATTTAAAACAAAATTTAATTTTAGATACAAATTGCAAATACCATGCAGGGTCAATCGGCCACTTCTTCTGACCTGTTTGTTCAAAAGCACCATAACAGCAGCCACAAGTCAAGAGTCACTTCATACGTTCTGGCGATACTGTAGGGGATATTTTTCGCTGAAGTAAATAAACCATGCACATTTCCTTGCTAACATATTTTGGTTGTAATAAATAACCTGACAGATTCGCAACATAACGGTAAAACAACTACAACCTATCAACAATGACATTTGTACTGAAAGTCTGAAAGTACACCAGCGAGCGGGTCAGACAAATTTTCACACCTGATATGAACGCGGTCACGCCTTTCTCCACTTCCGTGTCCTAAATTCGTGTTCCACGACAACTTTCATTTTAATATCATCAATAGAATAAAAAATAATACCGTCTTTTCCCTCGAAAGTCGTCAATACAATTTTATTACCATACCTAGTGACTAGAAAAAGAAATTGTTTTCTAAAAAAGTTGATTTGCACATTTTTTGGCAGTTAATATCGTACTCATGCATATATGTATGACCCTCTTTTCTTTTATATTTCAGTATAAATTGCGTTCAGCAACCTGCCAAAATCTTAAACGTTAAATTGTAACCGCTTACGTATGAATGAAATATGTTCGATTGAAAAAAATTGTGTACAAGTTAGCCCTGTAGGACAATGTTTTTACGTTCCTATCATTAGAAACTTTTTGAATTTCTCAGGATGAAATTTCTACAAGTTACCTAATACAACAGTGAACTTTAAGACGGATTAGATTAGTGTAAGCCACTCTAACCACAACAAAGGTGTACCAAAGAGAGGAAAGAGGAAGTCAACAATAAATACGGAGATGAGGCAGCATGGAATCCACGCGCATGTTCCTACACGAGATACTCTGTGCATGGACGTAAAAAGTCAGTTTATGAAACAAGATTTAGTTGAAGTGCTCTCAATATTTCAGAATTTTAAAAATGAGTACGAAAAACCAAGAGTTAAATTTAGCTGAATTTCAATCGACTTTTTCCTGGTTTTCGCTCTTAATAAACTGCCTTTTTTCCAAACCTACTCCTAGTCAAACATTGAGTTCATAGGAAAAACAGAATAATTGTCGATTACGCAAGACTGAACCAGTTGTGAGATTAATTTTTCTACGCGCACCATAAACCAACGTATTCTATGATTTTCACCACCATCTATCACCGTTTTCGAGCCTCACTTCTATGCATCACAATAGGCGATGAAACGACCCGATTTTTTCCCCCAGAAACCGAGCTTACATTTTTATGGACATACAACGAGCGTCAATAGTCAAAATGACACTGAATCCGCGCAGAATTTCATATTCATAACTCATATTTATGCACCACGGTATCGCAGTTTGGGGAATCGTTCCCCTTCACTAACATTGCCTATGTATTTTAGCGAAACGTTGAAGCATTCAAAATTTTTTCAAATAATGAACACCGATTTGTTACCAAACAGGTATCCGTGGCGTGCAATGTAAATTTGAGGCGGAAAATTTTGAAATTAGACTAGTTTAGTTTGCGCCTCCCTAGCTTCACCTGTTCCCAAGAGGAAGAAAGAAGGCACAGTCTAGTATGGGATAAAGATGAGGGAGAATCCATGCACACGAGGCGTGTCCCCACGCTCGGCGCATAGAAACAAGATCGAAAGAAGTTTACAAAAGAAAATAAAGGAGAGTAAAAAAGTTAGAGGCGCTAAAATATAGAAAAACATTTAACAGAGTCCATTACTAAACAAAAACCCTTGTATTTCAATCAAAACCAGGCTTACCTAACCCCCAGCTTAGGACTTTGCATTTTCCTCCACGTAAAGCGAATTTCCATAGATACATCAACTGTAACCCCTTGAAGGGGACGGATTTTAGAATTTGCTACGATCATCTCTTACGAAACAGTTCCTTGGAAGAATGGAACTGATGGCTTCATACCACCAGGACAAATACATAATTATAAAATATAATTTATGCAAAGCAATAAATTTGCAACCCATGAAGACAGTGAGAAAAAGTACTTTATGGTGTACACAACTTCACATTGAAGCGGAGTTGAGAACTCCGCACACAACGAGAGCAATAAAAGCAGTAGCTTCACTAACTTTTACTAAGATCCTTCTACGCAGGTAGGATGTTAGGCTTTTTCATCGGCTTCTATAAGACAGGGAATTCAGAAAGAGATAGGTCCACCGTATCACAACACTAGACCAATAATCCAGACCTTTTGACTTATCGGTGTTGCATAGGCTTCCAAGGTTAAAGTTTCCAGGTGCATATGAATCAGCCTTATCCTGTCCTACAAACCGCATGGACAGTTTAGGACGTTGTAGAAGGAAACGAAAAGTAGGGTCAGTGAAATTTTTTTTTTTCAAGTGCTCACAGCTTAACTGCTACACTGACCACGCGTATTGTGGAACATGAAAAAAATAAACATTTGCTCCTAGAATAAAAATTAAACATTTTATCTTCAAGATTTAGAGAAAATCGAAAAATTTGCAAATTCAAAATATATGGCGTATAAGATACTAAATACTTAACCTTGAGCTGTATCAACAATTGCAACCCCGCATTTCTTTCAAAAGCAGAATACATAAACGCCGACACTCGCACAAAAACTACCAATACAGCACACGGCTGGTTTGATTTCCTGCCGAGGAACATCTTCAAGCACGTCAACTATGTAATAGCACGTCTCTTATAAATACAATAATGGCCAACAAATAAAAATCAGAATTCATGAATTCAGGAAAAAATGAATGAATCCAGGATTCATTCAGAAAAATCAAAATTAATACCTGATGGATCGATCCATGGCATTCAAATACAATTGATGATGGAAACAAGCGATTTTTATTGAAAAAATGGACCTCAAATTCTGGTATCCATTTCACGAATGTACAGAGTATGATTAATGACCCCTCATTAAACGGAGAGTAGTGCACGCGATAAAAAATATAGTCAAGTATTCAGGCAGAGAACCATTCTCCATAACGAGACGTACGATACCTCTACAAACAAACAAGAATGGCATTTCAAAATTTAAAGCACACTCAAATACAAGTAAGCAATGGTATAACTTGAAATCAGCCAGCAACAGCACCCGCAACATCTCAAGATATGCAGCACATTATAACAGTTCATAAAACAGAACTTTGGTAATATTTAATGAATTAACTTTAAAGAGAATGAGAAAATGAATAAACTCGACTGTTGTGAGGGCCTGCAGAGACTAAGTCAATTCACTCATACTCATTAAACACTTCCAATGATGATGTCTATTTCTGGAAAATGTACAGTGAAACTTCCACAGCATTTACACAACAACACCTCGAATTTAGTAGCCACAATCAGTTCAACCATACATGATGGTGCAAATCATCAAAAAGATACATAAAAAACATTGTGCAAAATAACTCCCCGCATACAAACCACTACTCCTATGGTATGAACAGATTGACTAAGAATGAACTAAACAAGCACGCTTCCTCGTCACTCAAAATCAGTCAAGCTTGGTAAAGATGTTCAAGAGGCGGAGTCATGGACAATAATGACAAATGCGAAGATTTCAAACTTCTATAACATACGCATAACTGATAACAAAACCAAGTATTTTTTCCTAGTCTGTACTATCGGGAAAACAAATCAAGCAAAATTGACAGCTTTATGAGTAAATTCACAAGAAATTATTTTCCATCCCGATTCATGAAAAGCAGCTGGCTAAATTTTCCGATTTATTTACTGACAACTTTCGAAAACCCAGACCAGTTAGTAAATTAGTAAAATGTCCTTAGCGCGCTATGAGGATGAGTGAATGGTTTCAAATGAGTTAGTTATAGCTATCATGATGAATGACTAACAATTTATCAGGAACAAAATGCTCAAAGCTCAGTTCTCGCTTTCTCGTCAATATCGTCTAACTCAACATCAGACAAGTCTATATCATCATCAACAGGAAGTGCACCATCCTTGCCATCCCAGGGTTCAGTTTTCAAGATCTTAGGCAGTTCGCCTCCCTTGACAGGAGCTGTTCTCCCTCTTCCATAAGATATGTCTCTGAGGAACTCGTTGACGCCGTCGCTGCTAAAGGAGCCTCTCAGGAGGGCAAACTGCATCTTTTTGGCGTTCAGAGCTGCTAGTGCTGGATATCCAAAGCCACCGATGTCCAGTGCCTCTTCCATCTTGGGCTGTGCCATGGCTTCCGACCAGATCCAGCCCCACTGCTTCTGCTTGTATTTGTCCCCTAACTTTGTGAGCATTTTGAGGTAGCTATTGCGGCACTTGCTCTGGCAGTCGAGGACGTGAGGCAGCACAGCTACCACGCAAATTGGGTGCTCCTTGCATGCTTCTTGGAAGCCTGAGGGATCAGTGAGTTCCAAAACTTCAGGAGCAGGAATGTTAGATGCAGCCTTGTCTGTCGCCCATGCTATGATATCAGAAGCTGTCCTGCCTCCGTCATAATCGGTAACTTCTCCATTGTGGAAGAACTTGATGGTGGGGAAGCCCTTAATGTTGTATTCACTCGCCTTCACAGTGTGCACAGTAGCATCCAAGGCTCCGAGTTTCATCATGCCCTTGAGTTTGGTGGCAGCTTCCTCCCAGTGAGGAGCCAGGTTCTTACAATGGCCACACCAAGGTGCAAAAAATTCAACAAGCCACATTTCTCCATCCTTGAGGACAGTTCTGTCAAAGTTACCATCTGTTAGCTCTGTGACGTCACTGCTGCCTTGACGTCCTCCATCAGAAGAACCGCCTCCTCCACCAATAGCCCTACGCACCTTTTCTGTGGCAGCCTTAAGTGCTCCATCAACAATACCTGCAGCTGTTCTTTGCCCTTCATAATCTACAGGCTTCTTCTTATCTGCTCCAAAGATTTTGATGGTGGGGAATCCTCGAATTCCATACTGACCAGCAAGGGATTTGTGCTCATCAGCATCAACAGCTCCAACTTTCACAACTCCTTTGAGGGCTGAAGCTGCTTTCTTGTAGTCAGAAGTGAGAGCTTTGCAGTGCCCGCACCAAGGGGCAAAGAACTCCACCACCCAAATCTCGTCTCCCTTCAAAACCTTCTGGTCAAAATTGGCTGGGGTGAGTGTGACGACATCGTCAGAAGGGGAGTACAGGGCAGACGCCCCACATGCCAGTAGCAACACACCTGTAACACAAAAGAAATTGTTATATACACTTGCAATCTGTACATTTAGCAACAAACCTTCTACATAGAACTTAAGTAATTCAAGTTAATTTTTATCAAGTACATATATCAACTGTAATACAGTAAGTGAAGACTAACTTGAAGTCCAGCTAAGAAAATATACATTTAAAATAACACTGACAGATAAGATACTACTATCTGAGAGGAGTTGTCCAAAATTGTGCACCAATGCACACACCCCATACTAGGATTTTGACAAAAACATGGGCAAACCTTGTGTTGAGAAAATTATTGCCAGCAGCTTATGATCAACTGATAATTTACAAGTTAAAACCCACACCTAAAAAAAAAAGTTAGATGTGAGATGCACAGAAGTATATCAACACCTGATCTCTGTAGTGAGATAAAAACCAGTTTAGTGTCAACACTGGCTACTTTCATCACTTGAGCTCAGTTCTAAATGCAGTATGTGTACCAATAAAACTTCAACACCTGTGCATACCTCACAGAGCCCAACACCGCCACCACTCAACCCTACCTCAAACACAGGCAGTGGGTAAATGGGTTTAAAGCTAACAAAATCAAAATCTCTTAACTACCTCACATGTATTTGCAGAATGGCATTTAATGCCCAGTCTTTTGAGATTTTAACTTTTTAATTGAGTCAGTGTTGAAAAAAAATAGGTACTCAAAATTTTGGCTGCAGGGAAGTGAAAATACTGCACTGCAATTTTTCATTTTGATTTACTATATTTATACAGAATAGATTTTCCCATTACCAAATTTACTTAAGTGTACTTTGGAATACTAGATCAATCAGCTGTAATTTTTTGTTCAAGAGGCATTTCATTGACGAGAATATTCTCAAAGGCAGCAGAGGCAATAGGATCACTATCACAGAAGGATCATCCAGATGGGAGAGTGGGTTCAGTTTATCCAGCTTTGGTTAGAATTACTTGTGCAGCATAGGCAATAAAATTTGGTACTCAGAGCAGCATGAAGTTTAGATTTACAAGTTTGCGCCTCAACCACAACAAAGGTGTTCCGAAGGTAGGAAGAATGAAGGTAACAGTTAGTATAAGAGAATATGGAATCTGTTCCAATGGGTTCACACAAAAAACCCCCTGAGCATAAAAAGCATGAAATGAGACAAGTTGAAGAAATAAGTTGAAGGTGCAGAACAACAGAACAGCAGTTTAAAAAAAAAACACGAACCCCTAAAAAGCAAAACGAATGCCTACATAATCTTCAACTTTGAACCTCACATTTTTCTCCTGGGAGAGCAAATCCTGATAGATATAACAGGTATCCTTAGAGATCCAAGAAAAAATTTGAGAAATATGCCTCATCTATCTTCTAAGAATATCTTGCATTGAAAAGTAGTAAATACAGGTACTTACAACAATATCAAAAATTATATTGTTAGAGGAAGAAAATTGAATCAAAACTAACTTTTCACATAAGCAATACTAAACAGAACTGAGTTTAAACAGTGTTAATCAAAATTTAATTAGTTATAAAAAACAATAATACACTAAATTGCAAACTAAGCCAAGCAAAACTTGTGTTCAATCAAGAGAAAGGCCTTTACTCCAATCTTCAATCACTAAGATTAAGATTTCTTCAATCACTAAGATTAAGATTTCTTCAATCACTAAGATTAAGATTTCTTCAATCACTGAGATTAAGATTTCTTCAATCACTGAGATTAAGATTTCTTCAATCACTGAGATTAAGATTTCTTCAATTACTAAGATTAAGTATGTTGCCACAGCTACATTCTTCACCAAGTGTTGATTTGAAAACCGTCAACAAGACCAACTAGCAGCTGCTATCTCCTCTCAATTTAGTGACAGCTCAGTGGAAACAGCTGAGTGAGGCCAGATGTTGCTTGGTGAGCTCCTACCACCCACATAAACTGGACACACAGCCTCAGTCATCTAAAATGCTAGTGCAAACCTCAGATGCAGAGCAAAAACTGTTCAAACATCAATTCCAAACTTACTTCAATAAGAAAAACCAACACAGAAATATCTACAAAATTTTAGGCTAATTCAGAACCTTGAGATTAACACAACTAATTTTTTTCTAGTAACCAAAGCTGCTTTTGTTTAATAGCGTATGACATTTCTAAATTAACTTTTTACATTTCAAGTTCATGATAAACAACAGAATTAAATTTGAAACACAGATTTTTAATGGAAATCTAAAGACCACCAAGCTCTCCCCCAGTTTGATTAACTAAAATGACAGAACTTTCTTGTGAGAACAGATGGTTGATCTAACTGAAGGTTTCCTTGGGGCAAGGAGACAGGCAGCAATTTAGATAAGATAGTTTATCTCCCTAATCCAAAAAAAATAATTTCAAAGAGAGAAAGAAGGGAAACACTATCTAATATGGATTTAAGGCAATGAATAACCTATGCACAAAGTATATAGAAACAGTAAGTTGAGGTAAAAGATTATGAAATAAAATAAAAGTTGAAGAAGATAGTCAGTGCTGAAAAACAGGACAGCAGTGAACCAAAAAATAATGACGTCACAAAACAAACTCAAAGGTCAACTAAAATTGTTCCTAGTTTTTTATGATAGCTATACAAGCATGAGTTATCTAATTAGGCAGTAGCTTCTGTTTAGTTTTTTTTTTTCAACATAAAAGTAATGGAAAAGTATAAGCATCTCTAACACTTTGATTGCGACGTTCGCCGCCAGTGGTACAAGAAGGTAATTTTCATAATGCTGCTGACTAACCAGTGGGCGCAAACTCAATTTTTATAAATATTTAATCAAAGCTAAATGAAGATTAGATTAGTTAAGTCGTTATTTTTAGCCTCCCTACCCGCAGCAACAAATGCGATCCAAAGATAGGAAGGAGGAAGGCACCATTTAGTATGAAGTGTAGGAAACGCGGAATCTACGCAGAAAGGGCATAGAAACAGTAAGTTGGGAAAGAAGATTATGAAACAAGATCAAAGTTGAAGAAGGAAGTAGTAGGTGCTGAAAAACAGGAGAGCAGTGAACCAAAAAAAGGGTGGTCCATAACAAACCAAAATCCTATTTTACTGCACCAAAAAGAAAGCCTACCTAACCTTTAGCTCGGGCCCTCACATAGTCCCCCTGGGAGCGCCAATTCCCATAGATACAATAGTTGTATCCTCTTGAGAGGAGCTAAATGAAGGCACAATCCAGTTCATGCTTGGTGTTTTCCAAATGGCTTACTACAATTGACTTTATCTTTGAGTTTGGTATTGAACTTGATATTTAGTTGCCACAGTCAAAGTGTTAAACTTATCTATTTGAACAGGTCATTCATATTCCAATTCCACAAATTTGAAACACATTTCAATAATTGAAAATATCTTTCAAAATAAATATTTTCCTTCTTAAGTCCCATTTTGTATATCAGAACAATGCTTTTTAAAGGTTTACCTTGAATAATGGCCATTAAAGCCATAATTCTCTGTATAAAAAATACGTATCACTTCAAAAACAATTTAATCTACACGTTGAGAGCAGCAACTAGCATACAATATCCAAATATTGTCCTCAATTGTAAAAATTGCTCTAATTTTTCTCATTTATTGTAAGGTATTTCAAAACACAATATTAACTTCAGAACCCCTTCAAAAAATATGCCTTGTTACATGTAACACTTGTCACAATAATAACAATTACTTCCTTAGTCTGTTAGCCTCACAATTCAATTTTCAAACAAAATTGGGAAGCAAATTCTAAAAATTAAGTGGAAATTGAGAAGGTTGTGCTTGACCAAATCCAGCTATGGAGCAGCATTGATGCCAGTGCAGAAGTTCAAACAACTCAAGATATTTAAACAAATGCAAAGCAACGCTCACTTTGAACACATAGGTTTGGTATGACTCATTGTTGCTAAAAAAAAACTTTGTCATTCTCAACTAAACTTACAAGTTGAGGAACAATATATCTCATTTAAATATAGAGAAGTTGACTAAATGTTGTATCAAATTTTCATCCAATTGATTGCCAGCATAACATTCAGACATCTTTGCAGATATTGTCTTTAAATAAACAGAACTTATTCATGGTTCCTTCAACCAACAAAATATATGAAATAATTTTTATGATATACATGCTTAAAAGTTTACAAACATCAAATCAAATGTTGGGAAAATTAGAAAGGTGCTACAAGCAAGAATTGTTTGCACAAAACTATGAAACAAATTAGAATTTCTGTAATATATCATTTGAGGAGTTAATGAACTGAAATAACTAGTTCTTTGCTAAGCAAAAAAAAAAACTATGGATAGGTTACTTGAACTTCATAATTGAATCAGATGAAAAAGTTGCTGCTCAGAAACCATTAGCAAAACCTACTCCGTAGTAATGATAATCATTTTAACTCTGAACAGTGCAAGGAATGATTGATTTTGAAAGCATTAATAAGTACACAGATCTATGAATTCGAGTTCATCAATGACAATTGTTTACTTGACGAATGGTAACACAGTTCCCTTACCTAGGACATTCATTGTAGTAGGACACGCTTCTTCCTTCTCGACCAATGCGGTACGCCCTTCTGTCTGTAACTTGTTTTCGTAAGTCCTGGTCTACACACTGTTACATTGGCACTTGCACTAACTTATCCGACGCGGCCTGGCAACGTACTGACACTTGGCGTAAACAGACTCTAGAACTTGTTCGACTCCATTTTCGTGTTGGCGAATCAAATTGCTTCTACAAGATAGGTCTAGAACCATCAAAAATAGAAAAATTAATAGGTGTAAATTAAATAAGACAGACAGTGTATACATTATTGATAAGATTCTCTCTTTTATAAGGGTAGTTTATTGATTAGTTGTGCCAATAAAGAAGTACACTCCAGAGAGTTCGAACACAGAGACTACTCGTGGAATACGCTCATTGGTCCACGGCAGAACAGATGGATCACGCGGGCCCTTTAAACAAGAATTATGGCATCGTAGTAAAACATACAAATTATTTAAATCAAACACGACTTATTCAGATGGTAAATCAATTTATTCGAGGAGACATTGAAAAATAAAGATTTAGAAAATACTCCGCAGCAGGTGCTGAATAGTAGTCCTATCAAGAAATTCTCGAATTTCACCTCCTCTTCTCCACCTACACAAATGAGCACCGGATATCCTGTACCCTCTTTGCATAGCGCACTTTCACATTATTTCGCTTGTAAATGAAGTAATTATAACATTACCTGGTTGGTGCTGTACTGGTTGCATGTGCAGAATTTGATAAAAGCTCATATTTAGAGCAGAGTATGTAATACAGTGGAATAAATTAGATAAGGTAAGAAATGACGCAATCATTTCCATTATTTAAAAAAACACTGTTAGCAAATAAATTTCCGATTGAAATGAACGTACTGTAGCATACCAGTTAGATATATTACAATCTCTTATATTTGCAGGAGATTGTACCTAGGTATAAGAACAATTAAATGTAGGTATTGAGATTTCAAGCCCTTTGTCAGTCCGGGGACTGATCGGACATTTTTCCAATGCTTATTTATAGGTTCAATTTTGATGTGATGAAAGTCTTGAAGAAAGTTATAATTTATGTGGAAATTGAAATAAAAAATAATTATAAAAATATTTTGCATATCGAACAAGACTTGTTTCATGTGATTTTTTTAATCAAACATGTATGTATCCATTTAAGGCCAACAATGAAAGCGACTATGAACTGATACGGTAAATTAAAAATGCGTCTATCAACTGCTCCTCCAGTACTGGATCGATTTTCTTTCTTGTGCTACTTGCTTGGTGGAGTTTTTGTTGATTTCTTGAATTCTTGCGCATGGCTGCCCTTGCTCATCTAAACGCCATGCGTTTTTACGTAGTAAGCACATTGAGTGTTCATTTTCTATGCAATGATATCATTAACACTGAGCGTCCTTTGTCTTCAATAAACAATGGCTTCAAACCAAACAGAAATAACTTTTGAAGCTATTAACCTACCGATATATGAACTACTTATGCTCAAAAATTTTATGAGTGCCTCAGTTATATAAAAAGATTCTCACGGTCACTTTTTCAATACGAATGACAAAATTATTTCCCGCCGCAGGGGAACAGATTAAAACCCAATTAATAATTTTTCAAGAAAGTGGCCTTCTCAGTTTTGACGGTCGAGTTACCGGACTGTACGATTTAATCGCTATTTTGCGTCATTAAGTAAGTAAGTAAACTCATTTAACGACAGCTTCGGTCCAGGACTATTTAGCTGTCGCTTTGGCAGTGTGCCAAAGTTACAAAACATTACATATTTTTAGGGGATCATTGCTTTGTAGACGTCGTGATCTTGAATTCTGTCCATAATTTCCGGATATAGCTTAGTTGACGAGGTTTTGCCTGTAATTAGGTCGTAAGCTTCGTTGCTTTTCATTGCGTTTTCGTTGCGTTTCGTTGCGTTTGGTGAACAAAAACCTGTGTTATTTTAACAACAGGGAAGCCTACCTAACCGTTAGCTAGGGCCCTCACATTGTCCCCCTGGGAGCGCTAGTTCCCATAGATACAATAGTTGTATCCCCCTGAGGGGTCCATTAAGTGATCAACACTAGTTTCACGGTTGAAAACAGATACGAGTTACAGGGGCGATTCCTTTAGGACGAATAATTTCTCGAAATAAATTGCTCCTAAACCGTGGTCAAAGAACTTTGAAGAAACGAAAAAACTGGGAAAGCTTGCCCATACAATAAAGTTTATGAAAAAGAATGTTCAACACGCGTTTCTTTTTAAATGTGGCAATCAATCATGAAAAGTCTTAGCCGTTTCTTTGGAGCATTCAACACTTAAGAGAGTTAAAGCACTAACATCAGCTTGAAGTTCTACAGTCACACATAAAAACATTATTGGGTTTGGGGAGAATCGTACGCACCTATATGCATAACAAACTTGAATGACTAAGTCGTGTGACTATGACGTTTTCAGAGCTACTAGGAGAATAAGTACCCATCTCAAAATAAAAGTAGAAAAGATTGGTAAGCAACATATACACGTTTAGCCATCCTCAAAAAGAACTTTCGTACACAGTGGCTCAGGATATCACTGAGGTGCGCTAATTCCCCAAGGCACACTGAACAACCACCATCAGCATAACCTCCCTGGGTGGGCTCGTGAATCGTGGACTATTCTGCAAGTTCAAATCTTCAAGATACGCTGAAAGACGCTCTTCTCAAGTGCTACTCTAAGCATGGTTCAAAGAATTTGACTTTACTGTTTCAAAACGCTTCAATTCTGACCTAGATGCTTGCTTGACATGTACTCAATTTAAATCATGAGCGCTACCCTAAATTTTCACTTGAAATGTTCACCGTTATGTATATACAATAACGTTTCTGTTACAGTTTTTTATTCAATAAGAAAAGTTAATTTCCCGCTTACGGATTTTTTATCTTTAGCTTTCTGGGGCAAATTAACTTGAAAAATGTGAACAGCAAAAAGCGTTGCCACTTTGTTTATTTGAAAAATTACATCGACATTCTTAAAATAATAAACTTCAAATTCACCTCCAGGCCACAGACATTCTTTTTCTTCTTCTTCTTCTTCTTCTAACATGAGCAATGAATTAGACAACAGGAGTTTGATATGTCGGTATCAGTAGCGTGTAAAAGGCGAATGAAAGCCTAAGCAAAAACGATAATGTTTACTCCATGAATAAAAGTCACAAAAAAGAAAATTATTAGGCTGTAGAAAAGAAGGGACAAGTTTTTCGCTTTGGTGCGCTTCGACACTCACGAGAGCAAACTGGAGGCGAGTGGACGACTTTCAGAGGCACTCGCTAGAAGGAAGTAATTTGATTTCCATTGGTTTCGATAAACAAACAAGGAAGGAGTTCAAAGACAATATTATACCCAATAGTGAAAAATTCATGAGACGCAGAGCGCTCCCTCGCAGCAACGGCAGCAATAGTTTGGTCGGTCAAGAAGCTGTGGAATTTTATAGGCGTGCTTACATAGGAGCGACGTGAAATTTTAGGACCTTAGTATAAAAACAAAACTCATTGTCGGTCAAAATTAATTTTATCGCATGGTTTTCGAAACATGCGTACATCAAACGTACGCGAGTGTCTCATGGGATCACAAGTCACTAAAATTCTGAAATACTTTTCAGTATCAAAACAGGAACATTATTCATACAATTGCAGATTAGAGACCGACATTTTTTCCCAAGATATAGCCCTGGAGTTCCACGGGTCAGCCCAGGAAAACAAGGCCAAACTTCCTATCAGAAAATTGCGAAATGACTTCGTAAAAAAGTGGCAGACGAAAAAAAAATAAAGAGGAAGTCGACAATGGAAGAAGCAGGTAAACTTCGCTCGGAAGATGAGATTTAGAATAATTTTTTTTACATAAATCGATCAACACAGGCTTAAATGAACACCTACCTTCCGCACGTCGCATCCATACACACCCACTCACAACTTCAACACACTTCGCACTCATACATCTTTACATTTGAACACAACGCTCCATCTGCACCACACATTCGAGACCAATCAGTGACCACAGTCAAGCTTCAACACAAACTGGAACATTTTCATGCATGCAACCCACAACAAATTATAAAACACACACAAACGCAGACAAAATGACACGCGAGAAATACGCAAACCTGAGAAGTAGCAGACCCTTATTTCAACACGTATTAAATGTATTCACTAATTTACTGATCACTTCGAACACCAGTTATCTGATGCCCGGAAAAAGGAGCTTCCAATATATTTATTTGTAGGTATCCGTTAGGCGTAAATTTTTTAAGTTTCAACAAAACAATCACACAGACGCTGCAGTCGAATGCCTGCACACACACAGAAACAGCGCGCTACTCCGACGCCACTAAGCTAAAGATACTGTGCAGTAATGGTCAGGAGTTCGAGTGTTCGTCGCAGACACGAGCTTCGGAAGGGCAAGATTAAGTACAGAATACTTCAAAGGAAAAAGAAGTGAGGGTCAAAAAAAATTGTGCTAATCAATATTCGTAATATCTGGCAATACGAAAAAAATCGTCAAATCACAATCTATAACGGGGTTTTAAAGCTGCCGCAATTACATGAGAGGTCGCGGCAAAATTCATTGATATTTTAAGGAAAAAATTATTTTGTGCTCTGACGAGCGCATATCTAAATCGTGCCTCCAGGAAAGTGCTTCTTCACGCGTCAACGAAGACACGATCAACTACTCTTGATAGTCACGTTTTATACAGAATTTTGATTATCTGGAACCCATTTTTTCAATGACCGAACAAATTCAAGCACAGCGAGAAGCGCCGGAACAGTCAAATTGAACAGGAGAAGAGCACGGAAACTCCTTCAACGACTCGTAACCTGTTTCGGTGGCATCATGAAGTAGAGGATGTTCTCGACTAAGAATTTGAAAGAAAAATGAGCTCATCGCCACTTTTATCGAGAGCACAACAAATGCTATAGGATCACTGGGCTAACCGCATTCGCATTTCCCACTGAGCAGAGAACCCATGGAGTCGACTATAATTTCCAATGATGGGCAGGAGTAAGCACAAGTATCAGACCACCGCTGAAGACACTTGTTTGTGATACTAACCAACTGTTGAAAAAGAGCGAAAATTAATCATCTAATATGCGATTATGAACGCTGAAAGTACTGTGCTATAATGAATGTTGAAATACTTGTTAGGTTACAGCTATAATCGCAATTAATCCCACGTCGAAATATGCAGGGAATGTAGGCCGTACAAACCTCACTGCTACTGTGAAGTCTAAAATGGGTTGTGTGAAATGCGGATAGCACAGCGGTGAAAGCCAATAATCCGATGTAAATAGAAAGTCTAAAAATTTTAAAAATAATGTCATGATGTGCATTGAAACTTGTTTTAAGATGTCGGTCTGTAGTTACGCGGAAAAACATGATACGCGCGAAAATATTGCTTAGGTTGAGTTACTACAGCTCCTGAGACGCATGTCCAATAGAATTGTTATTCCTTTGATCCCCTATTTTTCTATATTACTTTTTTGTATTGTCGTGGAACCTGAACACCTTAGTCTGAAGATCACTATTGCTGAACAGATAATTTTAAATGGAAAAGCCAGAGGTCTGCAGTACGGCGACAAAATTGTTGAAGCAATTAAAGCTTTCGATAGCATGTGAAAGTGATCACAGAGTCCATCACCAGCTCACGGAGTGATGACATTGCCCTAAAATTGTAAATCCCGTCTGACTAGTAGACGAAGACCGACACCATAACCTAGCACAATAGAAGACTATGGGACACAGCACCAACGTGATGCTGAGCAGCGAGTCAGGGACAAGCTCATCAGGACACTCACAGGTTAACTGCAAAACAGCCGACTCTTTCAATTAAATGAATCATGCAAAAGTGAAGGAAAAATTCGTCACTGTTCGAAAAAAAGAGACCGAAATGGTAAAATTCTAATCCCATTCAAGTAGTGCTAGACTTTGATATGAATATTTTCATTAACTAAAACAAGAACATCGGCAGGGTTTATAAAACGCACAAATAACGCTCAATGCAGACAGAGGCTACAAAAATATCCTATATCTCACGGGAAACTGACAAGCTTGTTGCAGAGTAGAAATACGCGTTTTATTAGTTCAGTAATCTGGAGGTACGAGGACAGCACAGGCTATATATAAGAAGAACAGACGGCAACCTGATCAGTGTGGCACTCGTGGGAGGGGAGGCAGATGGGTCCTCTCCCCGTGGACCCTTCCTCCTCAAGAGCAGTAACAGTGCAGCAGAACATGAAAATTTTGCAACGTAAGGAATTACAAAATCACGAGGATTTTCTTCCCAATAGCGGATACCAGCACCGAAATTTTCAAATAATGAGAGAATAGTTAACCTATAAATACAATCGCAATTCGTCGTGAAAAAAATTGATCCATGAAACTCAAACACTTGATTTCAGAGCTAAAATCTGTCGCTGAGGTTAACTGGAAGGTTAAATTACTGAAGGAAGACTCAGATCGAAAGACTACATTGCGAAGAGCATCAAAGCAAAGACGCAAAAAAAGGAAAAAAGAAAATGGCTGCACATTGCTGCACTCCGACGAGTCCTGCACCACAGCGGTTACAGGCAGAGTGGGAACACATTTCCTAAAGCGATTCCAGAGACAGAAGAAGAATTCTATAGACACTGACAACTCCAGACACAGACAGAATTCCAGTAACAACCACGACGCTGTCACGACGCCTGCTCCAGAGACGCTGGCCCACGCACAGATACATGAACCCCGAAAACATCAACAAAGTTCTAGAGACACTAATATAGGAATTCCAGATACGACCAGGATTCCAGAGGCAATACTGGAATAACAGAGACACGCACAAAACCATGACATCAGAAGTTCTGAGAGACATTTGGATTCTGTACACCTGAGCAGTTCCCTCGAGAACCGGCGAAGCTTAAATTTTTTAACTCTTAACATGAGCTGCGAAAATGTGAAGCCATCCACACATGCACTTAACACACGACCTAGCAGCTGCCTAATGCAGGTACGCTCACAATATTCAGAATGTTCACCATTGCAGAGATGCCCACAATAGCAACTCCGTTGACAACTCCCCGAAATTCACATTGGAATAGACAAGCTAGACTCAAAACCAGACAAGATGGACACACGCAGCTCGCGCAAGTGTGACCCCTCACCACAGAAAAAACATGATCACAGAAAACAATAATACTCATCTTTGCCAGCAGAGTTGTGATGATCTGAGGCGACATCATCTCGATGAGGCAGACCCGACTAATGAGTTTACTTGAATGTGACGCAGTTGTGCCGATTACGATCGTGAAACAACAATGTTTCTCCCCAATTATTTCACGACCGGCACAAAGGAACAACTGCTGCACAATGTAAATGGTCGCCTTGATGTAAAGAGGTTCTAAACTTTGCGGTGACTGCGATCTTGCAAGAAGATTTCTCGCCCACCAGACCACCACTAACTTTCTCCCAGCGAAGTGAGGCGTACGACAGACACGTAACGTTGAGGCGGCGCAATGCACATAATCTCTTCATCTTACTAAATACTCTCGACCTTATAAAGATCAAGCAGGTATTCACCCAGCAGGAGCAACAATAGCTTCTCAAAAATTACCTAAATAAAAAAATAGAGAATACTATGACGGATTGTACGGTGGCTATTGTACACTCATCTACCTAGCTATTTATGTACCATGGTAACTACCTAGAGAGGATCAACGTACTTACAACACACTTACAGAATAATAATTATTTAGAAAACAAGGAATGTTAACATCACATATGAATTATACAAAAGGATAAGTGCCGAACCTTAGCCCGGCAATATCGTCGCAGTCACTTTACTTATCATACAAAACACGACGATGGTCTCCTAAATTTACTGAGACAGCTGAGGTTGACATACCGCGGCTCCCTCTGACGTTCCTCGGCTTCTGATGAGGGGACCAAACGCTGTAGATACCAAAAGGGCAGGTACGAGTTCACTTCTGGAGGTAAACTGGGTGCTAAAAGGCTTGTAGTGCACCCATAGAAGGTACGTTGGGTACCATGAGGGCAGTTCTACTCCTCCGAGGTGCGCTATATGCACCTCTGAGGACAGGTATAAAAATAATGACCTTTGTCAAGACCGCATCAGAAAAAGATGATATCTTCGTTAGTGTCTGGGTCTTTGATTCGCTGTCCTGGTCTAGTGTTGCTGACGCTAACGCTAGGAGGCGGTGGTTGTTGCTGTTGTTGCTGTTGCAATAACTGTTGATGCTGTAGCAACTGCTGTTGCTGTAATAACTGATGATGGTGCTGCAACTGAGATTGGGCCAATTGTTGCTGCTGGTACAACTGTTGCTGCACGGTTGCACCGCCCCCCTCCCTTGTCCCCAGACTGCCTGTGGCTCCAGCGGGCCCCACGTTGGGCTTGTTGGCCAACTTTGGGTAGGTGTTGGTGCGAGCCGCCTTTTGGCCTCCCGAGGCTACTCCACCACTCATGCTGCCAGCTCCCAAAATACCAGCGGCGACGTCTGGCACTGGACTGGTGCCCGATGGAGAGCCATTTTGGAGCGTGGCAGGTGAAGAACCAGTTCGGTGGTGGGTGGACGGGTTACCTGCATCGTCACCCGCCGGTGGAGGAGGCGAGTGCAGACGCTGGTAACCCCCAGAACCCTTTCTGGATTCCCCCATACTTTCACTGAGTTTCAAGGGAAGGATTTGTGAGACCGAAGACCCTCCACTTCCTCTTGCCATGAGGTTAACATTGGGACTCGTTCTGTGCTCTTGACTTGGGGACATAGAACCCCCCATAGAGCCCCCTAAACTACTAGACATGCTGCTACTACTGCTACTACTCCCTCCGCTCCCTAACTTTGCCAATTTCATGGGTAGCTGCTGCTTCACGCTGACCGGACCCTTCTGCTGATTGGTCGCCGAGATGAGGTGAGTTGGTAGCGCTGAGCTGGAATCTCGCTTTGTGATTGGTGGGGTGTTTCTTGTGGTTTTGTGCGGGCGTGTGGCGGGAACGATACCTGTGGGGGAGCTGTGTGATGACCCTGGTGTATCTCCTGTAATAGAAATAATATATATTGAGTACATTCACATCAAAAAAACGTTTGTACGGATCAATGAAAACTGCGCTGTATAAGATTACAGTAAAATTATCATTGTTTACGTACCTGATATTGAGTACACTCACAGCAAATAAGGTTTGTAATGGTCAATAAAAACTACGCTAAACGTAAAACGTGCGTTGATTGTGAGAGGCACAGAAGAATCAGATGTTTGTGCTTGGTTAATAATGAAAGCTGTTCAGTCTCTGCACAGAAAAAACTTGAAAAATTCCTTAGATGATAGTGTCCGGATTGAAACGAATGGAAATAAGAAATCACGCAGCAAAATGAGCGCGTACACGATGTGCCCAAAAAACAAGTACTTGCACCTACCCTTCAGAAGGCTTGGAGAAGGACCACCCGAGTTGGAATTAAAAAAGACGCTGAGCGAAGGACTTAAAATGATGCCCTGGCTCTTGAGGACATCGAGCTGTCTGTAGAGGAGGTTCCTCTGCTGGCATATGTCTTCCTCAGCTGCCTTCAGCTGCTCCTCCACGGCGGTGAGGCGCTCCGACTTGTCCTGCAGCCACTTCTCTCTGATGTCCCGCTCCTGGGGGAGAAATTCAAAGTTAACGCGTTCTTTGAGAGATTAAATCGCCATCATTTTCTAAGCTGCAGAATGAATAATGCAGAATTCTGTACGCTGCAAAAAATGATACGAAGTGGCACTCATTTGCATTCTTGAATGGAATATTCTGAAGCAAGTCACGCTGATGAGACGCACACTTACAGACAACAAGATGAACTTACTCATCGAACTGTTACAGAAATGAACGGAAAAACTTTTGATTGTAACATTAAGTTCCGTTAGCTGCTTAAGATGATTCTCGAATTTCCTTGCTTGAAATAGCATAAGGAACATTGTAAGAAAAAGAAACTATTCTCAGTTGTGCTGTTTGGGTTTGTACGGAATGAACGAGATAAATTAAGGGCACGAGGAGATGAGGGCACGAGGAGATGAGGGCACGAGGAGATGAGGGCA
>JACJUY010000181.1:57552-69629 GCA_014220935.1 Platorchestia sp. MABIK | reverse complement strand
GCACGAGGAGTAAAGGGCACGAGGAGTAAAGGGCACGAGGAGTAAAGGGCACGAGGAGTAAAGGGCACGAGGAGATAAGAGCACGAGGAGATAAGAGCACGAGGAGATAAGAGCACGTGGGACCCACCTTTGCGTAGCTGTGGCGCTCGAGACTGATCTGCTCCTGAATGTTGCGCAGCTCCTCCAGCTTCTGGGAGTGGCGGAAGCGCGCCTCGCTGTTGCTGCCCGTGCCGCTGCCGCGGAGCAGCCTGCGTTGCGCGTTGATGCCAATTACACATTTATACCAGTAGACGTTAATGCCAATTACACATTAATACCAATAAACATTAATGCTAATCACACATTAACACCAATTAAGCATTAAGACCAATCACACATTAATGCCAGAGCACTCTCAAGACTGTACTAAATTCAATTGCCCCCTGCTTTCGAAATAGTTGGAACGCTCACGCTTTTTGATGAATTCAAACGCCCCTCGCCTCCCTCCCCCCATACAACACACACACACAAACACACACCAGAACTCACATCTCGTACTGGGTGACGTGATGCTGACTCAGCACGAGCGCGATGTGCAGGCAGTTCATGAGCCTAGCAGCGTTCTCCTGCTGCTGGTGTACCAGGTCCTGAGCGCTCCCTGCGACGAAACAGGCCTCTTCTCTTAGTTACTTGTATTTATATGCATTGTCAAGATCTGATTAACGCAGCGAAGGGAACGCATTTTTATTGTGCTTCTCCCTCAATCATTTGTTCCGGCAGATTAGATTAGATTATTAGTTAGTTTAAGCCTCCCTATCCGCAACAAAGGCGATCCAAAGAGAGGAAGGAAGAAGGCACCATTTAGTATGGAGTTAAGGGAACGCGGAATCTATGCAGAAAGGGCATAGAAACAGTAAGATAAGAAAGAAATTCATGAAAGAAGATCAAAGTTGATGAAGAAAGTAGTAGGTGCTGAAAAAACAGGACAGCAGTGAACCGAAAAAAGATGGTTCTTAACATAACAAAAGCATTTTATTTCAACAAAAAGAAGGCCTACCTAACTCTCAGCTCGGGCCCTCACATTGTCCCCCTGGGAGCGCTAATTCCCACAGATAGAATATTTGCATCCCTCTGAGGGGATTTGTTCCGGCAATTGATATGAGTATTACGATCCCCATGTGTGGATATCGACGACAGATCTTAATGTTAAGTTATTTTAAAAACCAAAGTTATACATCTCATGTAGCAACTTTATTGGAAATAAACTGCTTTTCTATCTGTCTTTTTCTTCTTTAAATTGGGCTGTGATTTGTATCAATTGGGAGTTAGTCACGTACGCGCATGATTTTAATATCTTGCTTTATCCGGACCTCCTTTCTGATGCGAAAATATCCTCATTGCGCAGAAGCTATTCGGCGAGTCCCTAGCAACAACCAAAATGATGAAAACATAAGCAAGCAAGACCATAACACCGCCTCACTAATGCCACTCGGCCTGCAACAGCCGAGAGAAAACGCAATGTTTATCTTAAGCGGGAACAACAGACGAGTTGAGGGCTGATTTGAGATGAGCAGAATGGGAGCAACAGTGAAGTAGAGGACTAGTTTCGGATAAACAGCGTGGAAACTACAGTAAACTAGAGGACTAGTTTGAGGTAAGCAGCAGGGAAACATCAGAATTGAGGCGATGGTGAAAGAGTGATTTAAGGTAAGCAGAAAACCTGCTCTCAGAACGCTTCACTAGCAACTTCTACGCAAAATGAAGGTAGAAAAACTTGCACTGACCGACGACGGTGCTGACATCACTGGACACGCCTGACATGAGGCTGAGGTTGTCCTGGGATGCTCTGGGTGTCAGCAGCGAGGCTGACGGGCGTCTAGCGTTGGCCGTCAGACGCTTGCTGACGTTCAGCTCAGACGAGTCTCCTGACGCCGAGTCAGTGCTCGCCAGCGACGCTGCTGACGTTCTGCTTGGGTCTTTCTTCTTTTTGCCCGCAGGCGGCGGACCTGCGAACAAACTTAGTCGTAGGATTTTGTTCCATAATTATGTCTGAACGAGTTAGTTTTTTACTGGGATCGCAAATTAATGAGGAACTTGAAAACAAGGAAAATTCCAAGGAAATAAATCATATTTAATAGGAAAATGTTTCGGAGTCCCGCTCCATCGTCAGTTCAAAATATTTTCAGTTCATCAGTAGCACTGTTTTCAATTTTAGTTTTCTATGGCATATTTTCGCTTTCGTTATATCTTTAAATGCCTGCTTTAAACATTTTATTCCATAAGGAGGCCAATATCTGCAGTACGCAAAGTGAGGTTGTGGCGGATAATACTTGAAATTTTAACCCCGTAGTCCCGTAGATGTATCAAGTCACTATGCGAAAGCATCGACCATCTATGTAGCTATAGGTTGGGATAGCTTCGTTGAATTATCTAGAGATAAATTAAGAAATTTGGTTATCAAAAACTCCAAGTGAGATCTAGCGTGCAATTCTGATACATGATTGCGACTGCTCTCGTACCCAAAACAACAACAATTGTTAAATTTTAAACGTACAACATAAATCACTAAAAAAATTAAAGCCAAATTACATGTAAAACAACATATATCCTTTTACACTTAACATTAATGCTTGACCACACGTCGCTCTTCAAAAGAAACTATTTCAACGAAGGGGACCGCCAACAGAAGCTGGGGTGCTTTTAAAATACGGAGTTAGATCAGAGATCCTGAATTTTTGCGTCGATGCGAGGCACATCGAGGTCGCGTTCACTCGCAGCCTCGTGTTGCTTGTGAGGTCACGAGCTGCTCGACATGTTCCAGTCAATGAAAAGTGAGTGAAATCAGCGAATTTGTCGTGTGATGTCGGCACATATACTGACAGGAAACATGTAAGGTGAGGTAATTCAACAAGTTGCCCTAATTAGTTTACCATAATTTTCACATTTGGTTATAATCCTTTTATACTCAGCAAACCTTCACTTCTTTATAAGTTACAATACCTTTCAACCACAGCAAACACTCACTTCTTATTAGGCTGCAATACCTTTCAACCCCAGCATTCCTTTACTTCTTCTTAAGTTACAATACCTTTTAACCTGAGCACACCTTTACTTTGCAGCTGAGTAGAGGGCGCGGCACCCGCAGCACTATTAGCAGGAGCACCAGCACCGCCAGCAGCAGCAGTCCCGTCCTTGTTGCTGTTGTCAAATCCGCCGAAGGTCTCGGCCCGCTTGGGTAGGCTGGGGCTGACGTAGGCGTCGCTCTGGTGCTCCCCCACTGACGAGACGGACCGGGCCAACCCGCTACCCCACCCGCACGCCCCACTCACGAGCTTCAGGGCATCCTGAGACAACCATTATTGTTATTACAGTTGTTGCATTGTTGAGTTTAGTTGGTTCACTGTTATAATATTAGGGGCATTCGACTCCCTAGCCACAACAACGGTGATCTCAGGAGAGGATCGGGTGGTTAGATTAGATTGTTAGTTAGTTTACACCTCCCTATCTGCAACAAATACGATCCAAAGAGAGGAAGGAAGAAGGCACCGTTTAGTATGGAGTTAAAGGGAATCTATGCAGAGAGGGCATAGAAACAGTAAGTTTAAAAAGAAGATTATGAAACAAGAATAAAGTTGAAGAAAAAGTAGTAGGTGTTGAAAAACAGAACAGCAGTGAACCGGAAAAAGCTGGTCTTTCAAGTAAAAAAAAATTATTTCAATAAAAAAAAACTACCTAACGCTCAGCTTGGGCCCTCACACATTTTCGAATCGGATGGTTAATCAAATTATCTTAAGATTCTGTAAACACAAAAAAAAAGTGTTCCAAAGAGAGGATCTTGTGGTCAATTTGACAATTGAGTTCAAGAAACAACAACGAGGTGTTCCAAAGAGAGGATGGGGGGGTGGTCAGTGGCACACTCACAGTGAGAGACTTGATTTGGAGTTGTCGAGCTTGTGCGGGGTCGACGCTGAGCTCATCGAGCAGGGCCCGGAACTGCGGGCTCTGGACGGCCAGCTCCTGGGAGTGGCCGCCCCACTCCGCCAGGATCTCCGCCATGCACGCCTCCTTCTCCTCGCACAGCTGCGCTATGTCGCGGTCCTTGTGCTGCAGCGTCGCTGTGGGGCACGGGGGGTTGTATGAAGCTGCTGTGCGTAACTGCTGCACGCAGCTGCTGCAGCATGGAGATGCTGTACGCAGCTGCTGCAGCATAGAGATGCTGCACACTGCTGCTGTACGTATGTACCATACGCAGTTGCTGGTGCTGCTGTATACAGGTACTGTGCGCAGCAGTAGCTGCAACAGCACACCAATAAGCAATGGTCCCCAAATAGACTGGTGCTTTCTACCATACAATGATGGAGCAGAGGTAAAATGTAGTAAGTCATGTCTTGTGTTTAGCATTGACATTAAGTATTAACTCCACAGAAAAAATAAAGTAAACATGTTTTGCGTTAAGCATTGACAATAAGTATCCTTTGAGTACCAAAACCTTGTAACACGGGAACTATTGAAACTACTCTCTATCCGAGATAGAAGTTGAATAATTCAAGAAGATTATACCGTTTACAAGTTGCCCTAGCTCCAGGGAGAGCCTGGTTTACCCGTGCTTCATTTCACGGAACATTGAAGAGATACAGGGTGAGGCAGCCAGTCCTGCATTTTTAGGCTTCTGGTTCACTCTAAAATGTAGGATTGAATCCTGAATTTTTAGGCTTCTAGTTTACTCTGAAATGCAGCAGTCAATCCTGCATTTTTAGGCATCAATAGCTTTCTTAAAAGCGAAGGATTGAGTGGCGCACGGCGCATCAGGGCGGGCTGCACATACCCAGCAGGTGCCGGAGCTTCTCGGAGTTGGCGGTAGTGACGGAGGTGCCGTCTGACGCGTCCTCCTCGTCCGGGCACTGCTCCACCGCCTCTCTGGAGGGGGGGGAGAATTTTATTTAGTGTTTAGAGGGGAGGGCGATGGAACAGAAAGGAATACAATCCATGTGATGGGGGAGACTGGGTCTTATTTTATGTCTAAAGGGGTGGGTGATGGAAGAAAGAGGAACATAGAATATGTGATAGAATAAATATGTAGGAATGAAAGGACAAAGACTACGTAAAATCAAAATGTTGAAATTTATTGTAGAATACACAGAATAAAGAAAATAGACGAAAATGTAATAGGATGAAATTGAAATATGGGGTAACATATATTGAATAAAAATAATGGACTAAAATTTAATAGGAAAGATTAAAAAAAGATTGGAGTTGAATACAACAGAATAAACAGAATGGACTACGAAAGGAATGGATAAAAATTTTCGGCACAAAACACATTAGATTAGAAAAAAACAAAATAAAATTGAACATGGCAACAGAAACATGTCACGTGGCCTAATCTCGCGTCGCTACCCAAGTGTCGTGCCACCAGACACCAGTCACGCACAGGCAGCAGAGTAGCAGAGAAATAAATAGTATCTGTGCTCAGCACCAAGGTCACTTGCGAGTGTTCTTCTTAGAAACACTTTCTACACGTCACAACCAATTCATGGTCACGCTTTAAATTGCCATTTGTTTAATCTGATCTTATAAAAATTTAAATCCAATAAATTGCTTATAATAACATACCGCATCACGAAGGGCGCCAGACTAACCTTATACTGCAGAACCAGATCTTCTTGTCCTTGGGATGCTGGCACTCCATCTCGAACATCTCGGCCTGGTTCTTCTCGTGGATAAAGTAAATCGACCGCGTGTTGTCGCCTGCCTTCTCTCTGATGAGCAGCTTCTCCAGTGGGATGGCGCCGGCCTGTAAACACACTCTATCGTCAATATTACTATCATTATTGATTTCATCTTCATTATACCCTCATTGGACAGTACTGGATCTGAAATGCTGTCGAGGATAGGCGTGCTAGAACAAAGGAATCGACAGATTTTGTGCTGTGGCAAAACGCAGGGTACGAACAGAGGTCATTGGTGGGTGCACACAACATAGACACACAACACAGATTCGCACACAACACACACACACACACACACACCACACACACAGACAACACAGGATCGCACACAAAACACACAGAGAACACAGATTTGCACACAACACACACAGAGACAACACACACACAAACAACATAGATTCGCACACAACACACAGAGACAACACCGGACCGCACACAACACACACAGGGACAACACACCCGCACAACTCACCTTGTTATCAGGCGAGACGAAATAATACTTCTGGTTGTTTTCGTGCACGAAGAAGACGAGGTCGCTCATGACCACCACCTGCACCAGCAGCGGCTTGCCTCGCTGCTGCAGCAAGATCGCGCTGCCCTCGAATCTGAGGGTAGAGAGCAGACAGGTCCTTGAGGGACAAGTCAAGTCCAACTGGCATGCGAGAAGTTATTTGAGCTAAAAGGGGACCGTTCCTCGAGTGTCAAGTGCAGCTGGCATGCGAGAAATTTATGGGATGGAAACTTTGCGTGACCGAAGACTGTATCATACACTGCTTGAGGCACCGCTCATTGACAAGCCCATCCCTGGTCTCAATAATTGACAGTTTTTCAACTTTTTGAAGTTACAGAACTCGCAATTTTAAAGATCACTACAACTGCACGCATCCATATATCTTAGACATAAATCATGATCGCAATGTTTGCGTGTCTGTGCAGAGACCATCGGAAGGACATACTCTAGCAGTCCAAATTGTGCAAACTTTGTCCCCCAGCAACTGTAACGCACAACTTCCTGCCCCCACACGGACTGGTTTATTTACCAAACTGACATTTCAACGCACTCAAGGGAACAAAATTTTCCTAATCATGACATGAATGAAAGACGCCAAGCCGATTGGCAGGCCTAGACAAAGAAGCCTTGCTTCAACAGCCTTATGGTGGGCCCAAAGAAAAAAAGGACCTCACTTGAACGCCCTGCTGTTGTTGAGCAGGTCGGACTTCTTGAAGTATGATTTTATGAATATTATGAATTTTATTGGCCTCATAAAAAAGGCCAATTGGTAATCCTAGACAAAGAAGCCTTGCTTCAGCAGCCTTATGGTGGGTTTTAAAAAAAGAACCTCACTTGAGTGTCCTGCTGTTGTTGAGCAGGTCGGACTTCTTGAACTTGAGGTCCTTGTAGGTGGTGGAGGACTTGGCGTCGATCTTGTGGTAGATCTCGAGCAGCCGCTGCTTCCTCTCCTTCTCTGCCACTTGCGAGTTGATGTTCACTAGAATGTCCTGTGCACAGACACCCACTTCATTAGATTGCATGACTCAGCTGAAGTCTCCCAGTAAAGGTGTTCCCAAAGAGAGGAAGGAGGAGGGCATTATTTAGCATAAAGTTAAGAGAACAGGGAATCTGTGCATGAGGTGTGTTCTCACTCAAAGTCTCCCGCGCATAGAAACAGTAAGTTGGGGAGAAGTTGAAGAAGCAAGATAAAAATTGAAAAGTAATGTGAGGAAAAAAGAACAGCAGTGAAACAAAAAAGATGGTCTCTAACAAATACCTTTTTAATTGAAAGGCCTTCCTATTAATAAGCTCGAGACCTCACATTTTCCCCATGGGAGCATTAAAACTCAGACACAATAGTTGTACCCCCTGAGAGGGAGACTCGGTTCATATGATAAAGGAAGGTTCAACAGAGGAGCATATTTGGTAGCAAGACACTCAGCAATAGAGTGAGAAGACAACTGTCGAATGTCAAAATGCAGCACTACAAATGATTCATTTCGCAATTAAATAAAAGTTTTAGTTTTCAATGCCTCAATTTTTACGCGGCAGCTTATGAAAGGAATTAAGAGAGTATTCTTCCTCATTTACTGGAGTTGAAGTCACAGTGTAGTCAAATGTTCTACATAAATAACAAAAAAGTTGAACGAAGTCGGTTTGCTAATGGCAGTTCAAAGACCTCAGAAAAGGGTTGCCAGATGGTATCTAAATCGACCAGAATTTTTACGTCTTTTACTCATCATCAAATTTGGCAATCACAAACATTGAATTAAAAATAAAACAAAATTAACCATTCACTCAATGACAACCCTCCCAGAAGCGCCTTATGGAGAGTGGCTGGCTGGCATGCAACCTCCAGAAGTGCCCTTTGGAGGCGCCAGAAGCGCCCTATGGAGGGGCGCTGCAACAGGAAGGAAACCTGACCCACCTTGATGTTCTCAAGGGCCCGCCTGAGCGTGGCACTCTCCTCCTCCTGGTCCTTGCTGTACTTGATGATGGCCTCGATCATGAGGGGGTACTTGGTGATGCGGTGCGTCATGAACAGGATGCACTCAGGGATGCCCTTCTTCTTCATGAGCGGGTGCGAGTAACGCTCCAAGATGAACGCGTTGAAGCGGCGGTCCGTCTTGCACAAGTCTTTGAAGAACGACACCTGAACGAAGATCAATAGTAATTAAATGGGCTCTGATTAGTTTGACATGAAATAAGGGAGTAACTAGTTGGGAACTGATTAAAATTCTCCACGACACATAATTGCCTTGAAGATGCTGAGGGCATTTCAACATTCCTATGGAAGATCATTGGGAACATGATGAACCCAATTTTTCATGAACACCATATAGCCTAAGAGCACAGTTTCTAAACTAAAATCAACTTCAGACAATAAAACAAAACTTCCATCAATAAAAAAAACTTCAATCGATAAAAAACTTCAATCCAGCAGGTAGAAGCAGCTGAAAAAAATCTCCAAGCACTGTTTCGTGACTAAACTAAACTTCAATCAATAAAACAAAATATCACATAATAGAACAAAACCCCAATCGACAAAGAAACCTCAATTTACAGCACAAAACCCCAATCCAGCCAGCAACAGCGACGGTAGACCCTCACCGCGTCCTGGTGATGTGAGCAGAAGACCCCGTAGGCGTCTTTGAGGCCCTGCGCGTTGTCGCCCACGAACTGCTCGAGGAGCAGGTCGCCGATGGTGGCGATGTACTTGCCCTCGCGCTGCCGCTGCCGCAACCGCCACAGGAAGGAGCAGTGCAGCGTGAGCAGCTCGTCCAGACACGGGAACACGCGTCGCACTCTGTTCTGTGGCATGCCCAGCTCCCGCGTCATGCCCGCCACGAACACCTGGGCAGCGGGGGGTAGCTCAGCCATCGGCATCGGGGGTAACTTAGGTATGGGCATCGGGGGTAACTTAGGTATGGGCATCGGGGGTAACTTAGGTATGGGCATCGGGGGTAACTTAGGTATGGGCATCGGGGGTAGCTTAGCCACCGGCATTGGGGTAACTTAGGTATGGGCATCGAGGGTAACTTAGGTATGGGCAGCGGGGGTAACTTAGGTATGGGCATCGAGGATAACTTGACCCTTTAACGTCAGCATTTTACCACTCATATTACCGTCATCATTACCACCATCATTAGACTTACTCTGGCATCAGGTAGTGACCGTCATTAGAATGAGGAAGGAGCTGCCACTTGGCAATGAACTCCAAAGAACAAATTAGGGTATAAATTTCACAAGGAATAAAATGTATTAGAGCTGTTTATGAAAATGCATTTCGAAATCCACTTTGACGGTAAAGGGTCAAGTATGGGCATGGAGGATAACTCCAGCGTAGAGGATGACATATGGTCAACAAATGATCCTTTTAAGGAGCTATGTTACTCAGGAACATAAATTGCAAACATTATTTACCGAAAAATTGGGCTCTACGAATCCGCTAATTTTTGGATCCAACTTTTTCACATATCTAGGGTATGTAACGACCATTCCAGGGAAGGAGAAAACATCAAAAGTCGTAGTACTGGAGTGAGGATTCAATTTTTACAACCTTGAAAAAATTCCCAACAGTACATGCATTCAAGAACGATTTGTGTAAAACACGCATGTTACAGTACACAAGGTATAAAGGTATAAAATATAAGGTGTAAGGTATAAAATATAGATTGAAAAATAGAAGAATAAAGATTGGATAAAGATCAATTGAAAAAGACTTAATATTTCACTGAAAACATCTAGCAATGTGAGCTCAATAAGCTACACGGCTTTTACGGCAATCAGTCAATTAAAGAACCAATCAATCAAAGAACCAATCAATCGAGAAAACGACTAATCGAGTGACAATTTGTACTTCTTCAACTCAAGTGCAGTACTCACCTTCTGCATCACCCTGAGC
The DNA here is from genome assembly GCA_014220935.1 of Platorchestia sp. MABIK. Classification (NCBI taxonomy): domain Eukaryota; kingdom Metazoa; phylum Arthropoda; class Malacostraca; order Amphipoda; family Talitridae; genus Platorchestia; species Platorchestia sp. MABIK. The sequence continues at coordinate 59,524 of JACJUY010000181.1, read as the reverse complement.
ATCCTGCAGTGATGTTTCTCCGTGATAATGAGCTCGTAGATGTGCTCCTGCTTCTTCACCTGCCGGTCAGTCAGGCCGTCCACCGTCTGCAAGTTAAATAATTGTCACATCCCTTGTCTAAACCCAGCAAATATAAAAGGAGAATGAGGAAATATAAAATAGGAATAAGGAATTAGAAAAGTGAAATACGGGATTTGCATAGGTAAACTAAGGATTCAGCATAGGTGAAATAGAAGATTGGTTTGATGGAATAAGTCACAAGCCAGGTGTTGTAAATAGGAATCACGTAAGTAAAATGATAGCGCACTTTTACGCACATTCTCAAAAAAATGCACGCGGCACCATTCATCTCAAAATGAAATTACAATTTTTCGAGGAAAAATTTCAATTGACTCATAATATCACAACTGAATCAAATACAAAATATGAACTGGTCTGTTGACACAGTTTGGGAACAGTGCAGAGCTGCGAGTTGAGTAACCTGACAAGTGCCTGCATCATTGATTTAAAGTACGTTGACATTCCGTTCAATGCCGCTCTCAGTGCATTAACATGAATAAGCTATCAAGTTCACCACGGAGCTACGTCGCACACTTTTACTTTGTCCTAGATCAGTACTTTCGTAGCTCCTTTCTTAGCCAATTTCATGAATAATTATTCCCTGTAGCCCGTAAAAAACACACTGATCCTATGTTAGCAGATCAAGCAAATCGCATCAGATCAAAACAAGATCTATCGCCATAACTAACGGCATTTATCTAGAGATAACAAAGCCGTCACACAGGTGGAATGATACTTGCACTTTGTTTAGGTCACTCATAGCGTTATTTTGCTCCATGTGTTTATCACGAGCACTTCCGAAGAGATATTTGCACCTTCTTATTAAAGACAGCTTGCCTCGCGCGCTGTAAAGATAAGCGGCGAACAGCTCGAGAGCTACGCTGATATCTCATAATACTGTATATGAAATATGTGACAGGCTTTCCACAACGTTCAAATATTTCGGTTTGTATTGCGGTGATCGCATGGATGTTTGAAACCACGTATTGTGCTAGCCTATCCCTCGATAGTTTGTATTCTTCCATAGGAACAGGCTATCTTATCTACTGTAGGTCGATACTTGTATAATGCACACATTCTACTCGATAGTCGTGTGCGTTACATACACGTGATGAAAACTGCACGTCTTGACGGTCTGTGATGTTTAGGGAATACATTTCGCCTCCTAAAACACACGTGAAACGTACGTAGAAATTTAGAAAGTGATCGGAGCAGAGCTATTGATTTTGAAATGAGACCCTTTTATTTGCGCTGCTTAAATGAAATATTGGGCTGTTCGATGCTACAATAAAGTATGTGGTACTTGCATGCGTGCTTTATTGGCAGTGTAAACGCCATATTGGCTTTGACATCTTCAATAAATAAGGTATATTTTGGCTTTGAAGGAAAATGATAATTCTTCAGGAAGAAAACCCATATTTCACCGCCACAAGAAGCCATAAAACTTCAAACAAAATCAGAAACGATGTATCAGAATGCACAACTAAACGCCTTTAATAAATAAATGCGGACCAGCACTTCCCTAGCCTCACTTCTCAGCCAAATTCCTCAATTCTCCGTTGCAAGAAACACTCCCTCTGATGCTATACACTCGGAAATAAGTCGCGTCAGATCAGCAAAATCTATCACTAAATAAATAAATAAATTTAAGGTAACTAGAATCCGGTCTAACTTTTTCGCCGGAGCACCCATCATTTTAGCCGCCCATTACAGAGACTATGAATAACATCAATGCTTTGCCGTTTGCAAAGTCTAACTATAAATAAAATAGCAAGGATAGTATTATCAAAACATTTCATGCATATTAATTTTCGGATAATTTTAGTTAACTCGTACAAAATAAATTCTTTTTTCAATTACAAAGATAAGCTTCCGAAGGCTTTGCTCTCTTCAGTCATCTACAAATATCGTT
>JACJUY010000181.1:43873-57466 GCA_014220935.1 Platorchestia sp. MABIK | reverse complement strand
ACATATTAAACTCGCTAGGTAATAATGTCTATTTTAAAAGTGACTATCCTTGCTATTTTATTTATAGAGAGACTATGAACACCTGGCCGGCTTATTTAAACATGCATGTAAAGCTGAGCAGAAAAAACTTCGGTTTACACAACACTCGGGGGACAACTTTGGACTGTGTAAGTGCGAGGTGGATCGGCACTCACGGCCTGGTCGACGGTGTGGACCCAGAGCTCGGGCTCCTTCTCCAGCAGCCTGAGGTCGGGGTCTCCGTCGATGTCGTCCAGCGTGCTCGAGCCGCTCGGCGCCGGCTCTGCGTCAACACGTCACTTATAAATTAAGGCATTCACGTCAGACGTGAATAGAGAGACCACCGTTGAGAGACTGTGATAAAAGTAGGAGAGACTGTGACCAAAGTATTAGTTTGCTTTGCTACTACCATCACGTCGCATTTCAGACGCATTATTCTTGCCGTAAGACCAAATTTTAAGAAAGATTCTTTGCTTGCGTTAAACGTTACGTAGTGACTGAACTCTGAACATTTCAACGGTTCAGCAGGCCCAACGGTTCTCTTTGTAAGACCATAAACTTTACGAGGGATTAAATCGTCCCTCACCTCGATAAGAAGAAGAAGAATCCCCTCTAGCAGCAGTCTTTGTGAGAACATCATTCAAAACAACATGCTTCATTTCACCTACTTAGGACAAACATACGGGCTAAAATGTCTGCTACTTCCTTCAAGACGTAAAGCGCAGGAAGAGACAAACATACGGGCTAAAATGTCTGCTACTTCCTTCAAAACGTATGGCGCAGGAAGAAAATCTCACCTTCTGAGGCGTCATCCAGAGATTCCATGGAGGCGGAGTTGGTATCCAGGATACTGGAGGAGACACAGGAGCATTACTACACGTCAATGGTTGGGGACAGAGCAGCTGAGCTTAGTAATCTATGGATTGATTGGCAGGAACTAAGGCTTCACAAACATTTTTAACTCATGGAAGAAACAATGGATTAGCTTTCAGTCTATCTATTGTTGTTTTCACGATTTTTTTGACGAGTTAAAAACGCAAAATTACACCCCCAAATTGCCTTTCCTTCGTTTCTACTTCAAAGACATATCTGAGGCACAGCTGATGGCAGTCACGACGTCAGTTACGCCCTCTATTTGGGGCAGATGTCATATACGTAATTACCTAAGCTATGTGCCTTCCCTTACGTCATTTTCAATAGCACTTGAGAGCAAACGACGGCTTCAAAAAGCACATACCAATTACACACTTAAACTTAAAATGTTTGCAGATGGCTAACCTATCTACGCAAGATAATTTTTAAAATACACGAATAAATTCTCAGTAAAAAACGAACGGAAAAGAATGAACGAACATAGAAAAAATACACTAGCGTCATCAGGTTGTACAAGGGAACAATTGTTGCAGATTTATCACACATGAGAGTGTTGAGTTGTAACTATTCCTATATACTGCTGCAACTCAGGGACAATATCTTGAAACGACTTACGACGTCGTAGCGTTCCAGCTGGCAGCGTGAGTTCTAAGTCGACTTTGGCTACATCAAGATTAGGTATGAATTTCAATGAAATTTGAATGTAACAAGTACCCAGTAACACTGACGCCGACACTGCTGTGTCCAAGACAGCAAATGTTTGCGCCTGTTCCGAACATTATGTATCTATTATGTATATCGCGTACGCCGACCAGACACGCAAACGGATGTTAGCAGCCGAATAAAAAGCAGAAATTTTCCGAGTACCGGCAAGACACACAGAGAGTAAGAAGCAGATGTTTACACCTGCTACGAACATTATGTACCCATTATGTATATTACGTAAACCGACCAGACACTTCAGTAGTCCAATGTTTGCAGACGAATAAAAAGCAGAAATTTGCCAATTCAAGACACACATAGATTAAGAAGTAGACGTTTACACAGCAACAAGCAAGCATCAAACCAAAGTACGCCTCTCACCGGGAGCTCACAGAGGCATTGGAAGCGGTAACTTGCAGGGGCCTCCTGCCGTCCACACCCATGCTAGCTATGGTAGGCCCTTGCTCGCCTATTATTGACTAGTGCACTCAATTTTACAATTCCGACTTCCTAGGATCGTAAATATCGTGAACCTTGAGCAAACAACGGCACACATTTATTACAAGAGCAGGCATTCACATGCTAGTTCTCCAGTGAGCGCCACCGAATGCCAGTGATGATGGCACTGTAATGATGTAATGTAATGATAGCACTGTAATGATGTAATGTAATGATAGCACTGTAATGATGTAATGTAATGATGCAACGTAATGATGGTAATGTAATGGTCATTGGAGAGATCCGGAGCCAGATAGACGAAGGCCGGTCAAAAGGCGCGTTGTGAACTGCTCGACTGGACTGAAGGCGGAAGAGAAGAACACGGCGGACAGAGAGACAGTGGGAGGACAGAAAAACAGAGGGAGGATAGAAAAAAGAACGAAGAAAAAAGCTAAAACGTTGGCAGAAATTTCGGACTAGCACAAAAATGCTAGAACGAACAAGAAAGACAAAGTGTTCATAGCTAGACAGGAACACTCGCGCACAAATACAGGGTGGCGCATAAGTAACGCACCCTTATTTATTACCGCAATATACACTGGGAATCTGTAGACAGGATACGACATGTAAATAAACTTTAAGAGTTCCTCTATCGTTTGCAATAAACCCTATCGTTATACCTTTCATAGTTTATTTATTATTAATTTTTTTAAAGGGTGCGTTACTTATGCGCCACTCTGTACAAGTAATGTTCAGAAATGAAGCGAGGGCAATGAGGGCACACGCACAACGTTAACCGATAACGGGGTCAAAGAAAAAACACAAGCAATGACGTGAACAGGATTACGGAATCAGAGTGAGACGTGAGTATCAGTGAGAGACGTTTGTGTATCGGGGCCAACAAACTAAATCGAAAATTTATCACTCCACGCTTATCGCAGCGTTCTAAACGTGACGAATATACGACGCACTTCCTGCACGAACTAGCCAGTCTGGACCACCGCGGAGTACGGGGAGCGGGAACATCACTACGTTCCCTTATCACAGCTCCATCGCAACTGACTAAAAATACCATCGAGATTCCAGCCATGTAATGCACCGCATGCGGCGTCTGGTAGCACTGATACAGCGCTGGTCAGCGCGATAACGCTCTTCCGAGAATTAAAACTGGAGATGAAATCTAGTGGGTGTTCCTATAATTATTTTTGTGAGCTCATGCGAGCCATGTTTGGGAGTGTTTGTGTGTGCAGAAGAATCAGTAGGGATGTAATTGATACCAGGAACAATGATAATAGAGAATGAAAACCTGGTAATTTGAATTAAAATGCACTTAATCAGCAGTCGAGAATGCAAATTTCTAACGACAACGTTAACAAGCACACAGTTTTTTTTTAGGTTCAAAAGCCTGTCATTCACAGTTACGTGAGAGGGAAGTGCAATGAATAGCAAATGCATATTTCCATATTAATTAACATGAGTCGGTGGAAGCAGTAGTCGTCGTGACGTAAGACCAAAGCAACATCAACGAATGAAAAATGAAATGGCCATACTCTCAACTCTCATTATCGAACGTAAAATGATTCCAAGACCACAACGAAAAGCTCTCCAAGAACAAAGAACAAGTCACAGTAATTTGGTTTTAAGAACTTCAAAGAACTTAAGACATACTAATCTCTGTTTTGATATTTCAAGAACCTCTTCAAACTACAAAGAATACCACGACTGCTCCTGAGCATCAGACCGCGCTCATAAGCTGCAAATTATAAAATAACTTTTGCGCACGGCCTGCCAAAAATGACGAGATTCAATACCTTTCTTGAGCAAACTTTCCACACGTGAATGACTAACAAATATATCCATCCTAACAGTTCCCGTGATAAAAATATTCTTGCACTTGTGCACTGGTGAAACTCGTATCTCAGATACGGTCATTATAACTATCCTTATGAGCGTGCCAGAGAATTGGAAGAAGCGGACTCCAAACAAATAAACCATTGGTATTATTAGGTAGTAGCAGAACCCGTGGAAATTCCACGAACTATGTCATCGTTAAGCTAGGTGGACCCGTGAAAAAATTCCGTCAACATTACCTAACCTATGCTAACCTAACATATCCTAATCTTTCCTGTCCTAACCTAACCAAACCTATCCTAACCGAAACTATCCTATTAAAATGTCAAACATATCAATGCATGTCAGGGCCATCTTTCAATGTTACACTGAGATATTCGGTATTCATGATACCGCCCACTCAGACATCCTAAGTTTCTTACGAAGCAGACACCAAACAAATATCTAAATAAATACGCAAATAAATATATAAAATGAACATACAACGGGTATTATTAGGTTAGATTGAAAATTTGAACGTTGAACTTTGCGGTAATTCCGCTCATGAGCAGCAAAAATGACGGCAGGCTGAACAAAACTAGGAAGTTGAGATGCAAATGACAGAGGCTCGTCAGCGCAGGACATCGAAGCGAGCGGCTCCTAATCAGAATGGATCAGAAAATTCTCTCAGGAAACATTAATATTCATTGACTAACACAAAACGTAGATAAGAATGTGTAGCGCAAGACGTGAGCTCACACACTTGATAGTTTAGGTTATTTCAGACCATAAGTTAGTTTCAGTTATTCTCAATTAGCTCCCAGTATGTACATAATTTTGTACTTGTACCGAGACCACACTGGCTTCGGGAGCAAAACACTACTACACTACATAAATGATTACATCAATAGTAATAATGTACAGGGCTATGTAGATCTACAAAGCATTCTGAACTCCAGGATTGCCTCATTGAATATTTTTGGATAAATTTTGAAACTGTGCTGTGTCGTCAGTAGCCGAGCGGTATTACTAATGACCAAATTTGAGAAGAAAAACGTCAAACTTTAGAATTTTAGACAGCAAATATCCGGGCAAGCGACTTGACTTGAAACAGCGACCCGTACAGACAATAAATTTGGCCTCTAATATTATAGAAAGCAAGAAATTGTTCACTTGAGGGTGAACATAACACAAATTGTGCTCTTACGTTAGAAGCTAGTGACCTCCCCACACACGCAACATATAGTCCAGTATCGCCAAAACTACCCACTCAGCTTATGTCAAACTATTCTTTCATTGAAAAAAGCAGAGCACATTTCTCTGAAGTAATGCATTCAGAGTAAATAAAATCAGGAGTGAAGGTCACACTTAGATCGGTAAAAATCAACAGACAGACTGCAATGCGCAACAAATCATGAAGCCATCGGCCTATACATCTTGCTATAAAAGACGCCCAACGAGATATGTTCTCACTTCAACAAAATACAAAAATATCAGCCAACTTTGACAACGCAACAGGAAGAGTTACGAAGACCAAAACATATGATGATCGAGGAATCTCCACAGGTACCTAACTAATTTTCTATATCCATCACACAAGTAACTAATTTTCCTCATCCTTCACAACACTGCATTTCTCTCGAGGAAGAAGAAGAAGAAGACCCAAGACACAGCAGGAATATCACACCACCGCTTGTAAGCCTCAACACTTGCGGGCCGAAATGCACGTAATTTACGAAGCCACCAACACCTCAGATGCACCAGAGACGTGACAAAAACAAGCGTTTGATGCTGCATCGGTGTGGCTAAATCACAAAAGTTCAGCTGGCCACACATCTAACTCAAGTTCATTGGCGCATAAAGAGCTTCACATACACCTCAAATTACGATGATTCTATCATTCTGTGAGTGAGAGGTCACACGACACGGCCATTCCGAAGGCATCCCACACAGCCAAGTCCATGACGACACTGACGGAAGACAGCGGGTACTATCGTTCATGTCCTTATCGTTCGCAAGATAAGTATATCTTACGGAGAATAATCGTTGTGTGAAAGTCGATTGAAAGATGCGTGAGACGGAGGCGTGCTGATAAGGTCATCTCGAAAGGACAACATCGTCTTGTAATTCGCCAACATTGAGGGAGATAACTCGGCCTCATTTGCATGAGATGGACCTGTACACTGGGTGTCGCTTCAAAAATGTACTCACTGTTTCACCGTCCAGTGCTCATGTGTTTTGTTTTGATTTAGATGAGAATTGATATGGATGCACGCCTAGTGTGTTAAATCGGAGAAAATTGTTAAATTTAAGATGTGAAATGTCATAAGAAACCTTAGATGGACCTGAAACAAAAAATAAAATTACGTCCGTACAAAATTACGGTCAAAGAACGAGTAGATTTTTTTGGGGGGCAGACGAACAAACTTTGACAACTCAGCCATTGGTGGCAAAAATACCACAATTTGCGGAAATCGCCGATTAATTAATCTCTGTGTACACGTGTCAAGAACCTTCATAAGAACAGAGAATACCACCACTTCGCTGCAACATCTAAACGTCAGATCGAGCCCAAAGGCGTTGAATGGGACTTTAAAATTAAGAAGTTAAAGTAAATGGTAAATTGCGTAGGCTTACCATGTAAATTACATTTGATTACCACGTAAAATACGTAGGATTACCAGATAAACTACGTAGGATTGATGAGTAGATGTAAATGACGTAGGATGATCTGGTAAATAACGTAGAATTGTTCAGTAAATGTAAATGACGTAGGATATCCTGATAAACATAAGTTACGTAAGACTGCGCCGTATAATCCACCACAAACACTCGGCAGCTCGTCACACAACCACAAGTTAGCACTCGACGAAGCCGCAGATTTCTAGGGTTGCGGTTGGCAACTCACTTGTTGTCGGGCGTCTCCTGCAGCGCCTCCCCGCCCTCCTTGTCCTCGTTGACGCCTCTCGTGCTGCCCACCACAGACACACTTAGTAGTAGTAGTAATGGCGATAGCAATAGTAGTAGTAACATGGATTAGCTAGCACTTCAGGTACTTAACTGCATCGCACCGAAGGTCAAATGCAGACACTCTTACAAGGGGCAGGTGACTACAGGGTGAGGTAGTCAATCCTGCGTTTCTAGGCTTACACAGCCCTCTCGAAAATGCAGGATTGACTGCCGCACCCTGTATATGACAGCTACTTAGGCTATGAAGGTAAGTTAATACATGAAGTTAATGAAGTTAAAGTTAAATGAAGTTGTGATGCTCAATAGAATTTTTTTAAAATTGTTCAAGCTTGACTTGGCAGTAACATTTAAACATTGACAGTAGTGACAAAGGATTATCACAAAAAATACTAAGAATACGCCAACAGAACGTAGGAAAACAGGAACATATCAGGCATCATGCGTAAGTTGAATTATGTGTTGCGTTGTGTGAGGAATATTCGCACGAACAACACACGCACAAAGCACCTCTTGTGAATAAACGTAACGAAAATAAATATCGCGAATTTCAAATGGAGGTTAAATGAACTCTTTGCCCGTAATTGGTTAAACTGAAGTTCAATATTCTACTCAAATTTAGTGTCAGTTGTAGTAAGCATATTTGAAAATAGCAAACATTAACTGGATCATGCTTACATTTAGTATCAATTTAGTATTTATTCAAATTGATTGTCTGGCTACTGGTCGGTCAGCAGCACCATGAAAATCCCCTCCGTAGCCACCGGTGGCACGGTGCGGTCCAAGTGTTTGGTAGAATAATTTACTGTTTTTGTAGCTCCATTCTTTTCTAGAGTTAAAGTGAGTTATAAACAAGACAGGTGAATTGAAAAAAATATTAAGCATCACCGCTTGCACCAGTCGAGACGCAATGTTTATGGGCGATTCCAACACGCATTATATTTATGGGTGAGACCTACTGCTGCACGACCGTAAACGTACATTTGGACATAAATGCACAAGAAAAGCGACATAAATAATGAAGTCATGTAAATAAAAAGACGAAGTTGCACTATCCAACATGGCAGACATAAACTTTCGTAGAACGGATGCGGTGAGTTGGCTTCTCCAAAGAGCAGAGGGAAAAATTAAAGTTAAAAATTAAATTAATGTAACTTTTTAACCACATCAAATTTATTCAATTTTAACTTAATTACATTAAATTAAAAATTAAATTAGTTAAAATTAAAAAAGTTAAAAAATCCCAACAGCGCACTGAACAGATCGTAATAATCCAAGAAATTAATGCTACCAATAACAAATGAAGGTAATCAAAACAACACATTGAAATGGAGACAGTGCGCAATTTAACTGAAAAAAGGAAAATACATTAAAAAATTACGATAAAGAAAAGAGCACTGAACAAATACAAATGAAGACAACAGCATAAAAAAACCTTTCTTCAAAATAGCGCCTGCTTATTTAAAACCAAAAATCAGCATAACATAGCAATTGCAGTAAATGTCAATGCAAGAGCCGGGCCGACAGCGTCTCATGTACTCGGGGAGTGAAGACAAGGTCAGCGAAATTAACTCATAAGATAACTGGCGTAAACAATCTCCGGCTTTCATTAAAACAGTTCACCATGAAGTTCTGAATTGGAAACATAAATTAGGATTCAAAATTAATATAAGACGAAAACACAAAATTGTGTAGTTCAACATGAAGTTAAACAAAGGTTATACCTCGTACAAAGGTTATAATCAAAAATTAAACCTCATAGAGAAAACGAAGCAAGATTTACACGATCGACACGACATGAAAATAAAAATTTTGCAGGCAAATAAAAAACAAATTACTTTACAACAGCATCAATGTCTCGCAGAGATCCCACAAAACACGGAGCAACATTTGCTGAAGAAATAGAAAAGTAATTAAACGTCTCGCATAAAACACCAAGCGGCAAACGCCAAGAAATACAACTGAAATCTCGGGAAAAAACTAGGACAATTTGCATGCGGGCCCGCACTCGCGCATATAAAATAATATAATATATCATTTTATATAAATGAAACATAAAAAATAATAAAACAAGACCCAACTTTTGAGGAAACGAACAAATGCGAAACTGAAAACCGAAGACCAAAAATGGCTCAACGAACTGCAAATAAAACAAACAAACAAAAATAAAATGACGAAGAAATGAGTACAGCACCAGGCTTGGCGCCACTCAAATGCAGAATTCCTGACGCCTCAGCGCAAAGGATGCGCCAAAAACGATCGTTTGAGGTCGAAGCAACTCAAGAAGGGAAGATTTACACGACGAATAAACAAAATAAAAGCACATTCATCATGCGCTGTCGTGCACGTGAACAGCGATCACTGTAACTGTTCGAGGGAGGGAATAGCAGGGGGAGCTGTGGGAGTTTCAAGGGGATGAAGGAGCAGGGGAGCTGTGGGAGGCAGCAGAGGGAGCCATGGTAGAGTGTAGGAGGAAGTAGTAAGAGGAAGGAGCAAGGGGAGCTGTGGGAGGGCGGGAGAAGCTGTGAAGAGGTATGGAAGGGAGAGCAAGGAAAGAGTTGGAGGAGATGTGGGAGCTTCAAGGGGAAGGAAGAGCACGGGAAGTTGGGGAGAGCTATGGAAGGGAGGAGTAGTAGGAAGTAGAAGTAGGGAGCAGAAGTAGAAGTAGGGAGCAGAAGTAGAAGTAGGGAGCAGAAGTAGAAGTAGGGAGCAGAAGTAGAAGTAGGGAGCAGAAGTAGAAGTAGGGAGCAGAAGTAGAGGGAGCAGAAGTAGAGGGAGCAGAAGTAGAGGGAGCAGAAGTAGAGGGAGCAGAAGTAGAGGGAGCAGAAGTAGAGGGAGCAGAAGTAGAGGGAGCTTACTTGACTCCCAGCTTGTTGGCGACTCTCTTCCACTGCGACAGGCCCGAGAGCCGCCGCACAGGGCTGGCAGAGCTGGGGGTGATGGCAGTGTGAGGGGGAGGATGTTATGGCTGGTGACCATATAGCTCACTAGTTCCCTCAGGTTGAGGTCATCACCGGAAACCAACGTGGAAGAGCCAATATGGTTTCCAGTTTCCAATACCAATTGGTTTCGGAAACAGAAAATCAATGTGGGTCAAACACCAGAAACCAATTTGGGGCAATGAAACCAATGTGGGTCAATCACCAGAAACAAATACGGAGCAATGCAACCAATGTGGGTCAATCACCAGAAACCAATGTGGGTCAATCACCAGAAACCAATATGGGGCAATGAAACCAACGTGGGTCAATAACCAGAAACCAATATGGGGCAATGAAACCAATGTGGGTCAATCACCAGAAACCAATACGGGGCAATGCAACCAATGTGGGACAATCACCAGAAACCAATACGGGGCAATGAAACCAACGTGGAGCAATCACCAGAAGCCAACGTGAGATCACCACAGTAAGGACACCAACACACGAACTAAGCGAGACGAAGAAGACGTAAAGAAGCACGTACAAAACAAAAAAATATGCGACATTTCCAAACTCCCACGAAGACAACGCGGGACAATCACAGCTGAAACAACTTGCAATAAAACGGGCTGCTGATCCGTTAGGAGTCCCGATACCTTTGGTTTGTTGACGAGTACACAAACACAATGCCGAAACTCAAAGCCTTATTCTTGAAATATACTGAAAGACATTCTCCCCTGTGTACCGCCCTTCTCCTAAAATATGGGTTCCCAGCCTGGAGGTGCTAGACTTTATTCCAGGAGTGCGAGAAAGTCCAGGTAAACAATAGGATATTGCTATGTGTCAGCAGTTTTGTTTCAGGGGGTGTGAAGTTCGGATGAAATTTCTTTGGGGGTGAGGGGCGAAAAAAACGTTGAAAATCCCTAGCCTAGAGAGAGAGCTGGCGTGACTTCCCGCATGATATTATTTGGAGTTTTAGAGAAGACCTCACAACCAGTCTGGGTACACAAACTTAAACTTACTTCCTAATCCAATCCAACCCGAATCCCATCCAATCTAATCCAATCCAATATAATCGCATATAATTTGATCCAATGGGATCAATGTAATTGGGATGTAATTTGATCCAATCCAATCCGATCTAAACCAAGCTCAACCAGTATTCTTATCCCAATATCTTCCAATCTAATTCAAATCAATTCAATCTAATCCACAACGACACCGCTCAGGCTTGACACAAAACACAACTCCTCCCCAAGCTCCCCCGTACAGGAGGGCGCTGTCGCCCCGCCGTGGGCCACCAGGATGTGTTTTTGTGGCACAAATTTACGGACTTGAGAAAACTGCGATAGCAATCCATGGACGGAGAACAAAGACACTAAAAACTGGACGCCCGAGGCGACAAAGTGAGGGGACCGTCACAAGTTAGAAAAGAGATATTTATTTAATTAACACGCAAGAAATATATCGGACGGTCATTGTAAAAACACACCAGTGAGGGATCTTAGAAATGAAATATACCAGTGGTTCATCGTAGAAACATACCAGAGGTTGATCGTAGAAATACACCGTAGAAATATACCATCGTAGAAATACGAGTATGTAATCTTCCATTTTGTGTATAATATTTGATACGGAATGAGAATATTCAATTTCTGACCTGAAATGTTTACACAAACCTGGGTTAATTAGAAGGAAGAATTCACGGAAATACGCTAGCTACCAAAGGGCGTCCATTATCCAAAATTCAAACATTTACTGCCTAACTAAAACAATGCTAACGCCTGGCGTTTCATTCGTTACCTGTCTCGAGCACGAGATGTCTCGAGGCGGAACCTAAATCATAGGTGAATCAACGACGAGATATCTTATATTTCTTTAGTACAGTTATATATGTCATTTATACGTAGTTAGACTGCAGTTCGATATTCAAGTACAAATTATGCCAATTGTCACAAGCAGTTTAAAAAAGCAAACCTTAGCTGAATTTTGCTTCTATTTAGGTTTGATTTTGTCGGTATTTATGAATTGAATTTTCAACCACTAGTCGGTCAGCAGCCTAATGAAAATTGAAAACCTCCTCTGTGTCCCACCGGCGGCTCACGATGCGGTCAGTGTTGAAGGCTCTGGTTCTGTTGATGATCAACATTGAGTACGTGCTCAAATGTACCTACTTGCCACGTGAGTGCGTGTGCCCTCCAGTATGATAACGTGGGTTCTAAAATTAGCGAACAAACATGCAATTCTATTCCAGAGCTCACAGTTCGTGAAAGGAACGCCAGCAGGGAGAACACATAACGGAAAAGCCTGCAAGTGACGTAAGAATGTAACAATTCATTTGTCGTCCAAATTCAGGTCGTAAATTACACAAAAAAAAAAATTTCAGTATATTGGCGATCAAATTGGCGTAGACCCTCAGAAACCGAGCCGTCATTGCTCGCACGCTGCATGATGAACTGGCAGGGCACTGCAAGCAGGGGAAAATATTGCCTCTGGTCCTGTAGAAAAGAAGCAAAAGTCGCCAGAGGACAGTGAAGAATGGCGGTACCAGGCGATAGGAAATTAAAAGTAAACTTCACTACTGCGCTGTGGTGCGAGGGATAGTGGATTTCTGCGCCGTCTGACTCCTGAGAGTGCGACCGACCGCCTGGTGCACTCGTTCTCCTGCAGAGAGATGTCCACGTGGAGAGATATCCACCTAGAGAGAAATATCCACCTAGAGAGAAATATCCACCTAGAGAGAAATATCCACCTACAGAGAAATATTCATCTGGAGAGATATCCATCTTCAGAGAGACATCCACCTGGGGAGAGAGATGTTCATCAGGAGAAAAAGACAAACATGGAGAAAGACATTTTCAATATCCACCAGCGCCACTGCACTCACTGGAGAAGATGAGAAACACTCACACGAAGCGGTAGATGAAGCAGCACACACACACACACACACACAAAGGGGTAAAGAGGTAGACAGTAGATAATACATCCGCGGTAGAAAATATAAAAAACACTGCACGCCACTCACTTGGAGGCGATGAGCGAGTGGGGCCGAGTGGGTGAGGACGAGTGGCCAACAGCGGAGCGGGCTCGAGTGGCGACGCTGGAGGAGTGGCCGAGCACGCCACTCGAGAGGATCGAGGAGCTCCCACTCGAGGGGTGGGAGCCCAAACTCGAGCTCTTGGTGGCCGCGCTGAGGGGGGCGCCGGGCTTGGGGAAGCCCTGGGGGGAGGAGGGAGTTAGTGGGGGGGCTAGGGAGTGGGCATATAAAGAGGCGTGAAAATAATCATTCAGTCATGGGGAATTCAGGGAGTGATGAGGAAGGAAGGGGATGATGGGGAAGGAAGGGGATGAGCATGGAGAAGTGATTCAAAATAAAGACACAAGGGCATGGAGGAGGAGAGCAAGACAAACTTGATGTATTATGAGCAGGTGGGAGAGGCGGTGGTAGTGATAGTAAAGTGGTAGAGACGATGGTAGAGTCACGAGTACACGAATAAGAGAGGGAGGAGGGACGCATGACATAGCGGGAGAAAGACGCGCTGTATCAAAGCGCCACCCAGTGACGGCTTTGCTAAAAACACGCGGGTGATCACAAGTTCATTTTTACAACAACTTTGAGATAAAAGAAGAAAGTTTTTAATTAATTAGCGTTCAGTTAGTCCACTTCAGTATTAAAAATAGGAACTGAATTTATTGAGATCATTGGAAGACTTCTTTTCCAGAGCTCAATTACCAAGTGAAATGCGAAGAAAAACGTTCAGACAGTTGAAAATGTAAAGTATGTCAGCAGCAAATTGACTGCAGGGGCAGTACACAACACACAAAATGACAGCGTACATGTGCA